>JAPMJR010000040.1:72500-75000 GCA_029783895.1 Triplophysa bombifrons | reverse complement strand
CTGACGCATGTGTCACATTACAAACACTTTCTCACTTCAACTTTTTCAGTCTTCCCCTGTTAAGAAACTGTCTTTTATGAGGTAATCTTCTCATTCTCTGGAATATCACTTCCAGTTTTGTGTTGCTCACGTTCGTTTCGAAACATAAGAAAGTCTTTATACTGACGTGTAATGGCTCATTCACACGGAGAGAATGATATCAAAACATGTTTCACAATGAAACTAATGTGACATGAATTTAATCAGCTAAAGGACCTAAAAGAAAGCGGGCGACTAAAGATGATCTGAGATTTGCTCAGTTTACATTGAACAACAAGAGCCTGATAAACATTCTGAGTGTGTTGAAGTGGAGCGATCTCTTAGAGACGTTTATATGACTGTCTCACAACACAACCAACATCAAGGTTTGAGTGTGTGTTACTGTGTGTGTTTTAGAAGGAAACAGGAGAAAAGTGAAGAGCCGGAGGCTGAGAAGAGTTCAGGACAGGAGGGTGATTATGATGGAAGTACAGAAGAAGAAGAGGAGGAAGATCACACACGTCCTGAGCGGAGCGCTCCTCCTAAAGGTGACAACAGAGAACTGACATCATCCTTCATCTTCACTCCAGTCCTGATAGGGCTTTCACGTGGTTCTGTCACTTACATGTTTGTTGTGATGAAGACCGTAAACACACCGCTGAAATTCATCCTGCCCAGAAAATCTAATAAAACACTTTTTTCTTATGGTTCAGCAACCTTTAAAAACTTCTCCCAGAACGTTTTGGGATGAAACATGTGGCATAAGTTGTGTGATCTTGGCACTGTGCTGCTGTGTGTGTGTGTGTGCGTGCGTGCGTGCGTGTGTGTTCTTGTGCGCGTCTGTGCATGTGTGTGTGGACAGTGTTGGGTAAGTTACTCTGAAAAAGAAATGAATTACTAATGACATATTCAATAGTGTAATTAGTTTACTGTACAAGTAACTCTCTCCAAAAATAACTATTACTTATTACTTTCTATATATTACATCAACCTGATTAGTTCAGTGATTCAACTGTAGACATGAAACGGATCTTTTAATTCATTCAAATAAATAATATAAACTACATAAAGTAGAACTATTAACTGACCAAAGTACTGCAATTGTGAGAATTATACATTAAAGCACAGATTTTAAAGTGAGGAATTATTATGTATATTATATTTGTATTATATATTTTTATTTGCTTGTTTTATATTCTGATGTTGCGTAATGAAGCAGTTTTTTCATTGATGCCAGACTTATTTAGTCATTTGTAAAGGATTTAATTCAGTTGATTTAACACAGGTAGACATTAGCATATGATATTAGATTGTGTTTATGATACACGTAATGAACAAAAGAAGTGATGTCAATAATAACAATGCTCACAGCTGTCTTCATTGTTTACTTGGTTTCTATCGCAGGATCTCATTTAAATGGCAAAGGATTGTTTGTGTTGTTGTTGTTGTGTTGGTTTGTAGAGAAGCTCACACGTCTTCTCATTAACATCATCTGAGTCTGACCTGAGACGCTCGTCAGGCCACGTCTGTGCAGCTATGACATCATCTCTTCAAGTGTTTGTTTCTTAGAAACGGGGTCTGCTTTCTCCTGATTTCAACAGAGAGAGGGAAACGAGGTGGAGTCACAGATGAGTTGCTCAATTTCTCTCTTTTCACTCGTGTGGCTGTAAAACACCAAATCTAGAATGTTTCCAGCGCTCACAAACACATGACACTGTAGTGTAGTGTATTGTAATGTATGGTTGCTGGGCGTCTTCAGGTTTGTTCTTCAGACTGCGGTTCTCCTTTTCCTTCCCCTGCAAACACAACACACGTGTGTCATACTGTGTGTGTGTGTGTGTGTGTGTTCCCACAGAACTATATTTTAGGGGCAAAATTGTGAGCAAAATCTGAGGAGAACTCCTTTGGGGACGTCCCCAAAAACACTTTAATAGAGTCGATTAAGTTTTATTGTAATTATGCTAAATGATTTCTTCTAGTGTTGGAGTGTGAGTTAGTGTGAGGTTATAGTGTAGCTGTAAACAACTAGAGATGTTTATAAGAGGTCTTCATTTACACAGAAAAGTAAACGTGTGTGTGTGTGTGTTTGTGTGCGTGCGTGCGTGCGTGTGTTGGGATGTTTTTCTTGACAATAAATGAAATCACAGAGTTCAGATCATAAAGTGTAATTGAAGGATTTCTTTAATGTGGTTAAACAGTAATGTGAGTGTGAACAGAATCATTTGCAGATGTGAACACATCCCATTTGATCATTTACTCAATCTATTATCCTCTCTTGCCTTAATGTCTGTTGTAGTTGTTTCACTGGCTCCTTGTTTTTTTCTCATGTGATATTTCTTTCTCATTGTGATATTTCTGATAAGTTATAACACATCCATGTAAGATGTCATGAGTGTATTTCCAGGCGTCTTCATCGTATGATTCTGTGGAGACGCTGTTGACCGTTGACTGAAGTCTGTGGCAGTAGTTTCTCATTACCTGA
>JAPMJR010000040.1:0-65000 GCA_029783895.1 Triplophysa bombifrons | reverse complement strand
GAAGCCCTGGTTATGAGATGATGAGGCGGCGCGAATGACGCGAATGAAGCCCTGGTTATGAGATGATGAGGCGGCGCGAATGAAGCCCTGGTTATTAGATGATGAGGCGGAGCGAATGTCGCGAATGAAGCCCTGGTTATGAGATGATGAGGCGGCGCGAATGACGCGAATGAAGCCCTGGTTATGAGATGATGAGGCGGCGCGAATGACGCCCTGGTTATTAGATGATGAGGCGGAGCGAATGTCGCGAATGAAGCCCTGGTTATTAGATGATGAGGCGGCGCGAATGTCGCGAATGAAGCCCTGGTTATGAGATGATGAGGCGGCGCGAATGTCGCGAATGAAGCCCTGGTTATGAGATGATGAGGCGGAGCGAATGACGCGAATGAAGCCCTGGTTATGAGATGATGAGGCGGCGCGAATGTCGCGAATGAAGCCCTGGTTATGAGATGATGAGGCGGAGCGAATGTCGCGAATGAAGCCCTGGTTATGAGATGATGAGGCGGCGCGAATGTCGCGAATGAAGCCCTGGTTATGAGATGATGAGGCGGCGCGAATGACGCGAATGAAGCCCTGGTTATGAGATGATGAGGCGGAGCGAATGACGGGAATGAAGCCCTGGTTATTAGATGATGAGGCGGCGCGAATGACGTGAATGAAGCCCTGGTTATTAGATGATGAGGCGGCGCGAATGACGGGAATGAAGCCCTGGTTATTAGATGATGAGGCGGCGCGAATGACGGGAATGAAGCCCTGGTTATGAGATGATGAGGCGGCGCGAATGACGTGAATGAAGCCCTGGTTATTAGATGATGAGGCGGCGCGAATGACGCGAATGAAGCTCTGGTTATTAGATGATGAGGCGGCGCGAATGAAGCCCTGGTTATTAGATGATGAGGCGGCGCGAATGACACGAATGAAGCCCTGGTTATTAGATGATGAGGCGGCGCGAATGACGCGAATGAAGCTCTGGTTATTAGATGATGAGGCGGCGCGAATGAAGCCCTGGTTATGAGATGATGAGGCGGCGCGAATGACACGAATGAAGCCCTGGTTATTAGATGATGAGGCGGCGCGAATGACGCGAATGAAGCTCTGGTTATGAGATGATGAGGCGGCGCGAATGACGCGAATGAAGCTCTGGTTATTAGATGATGAGGCGGCGCGAATGACGTGAATGAAGCCCTGGTTATTAGATGATGAGGCGGCGCGAATGACGCGAATGAAGCCCTGGTTATTAGATGATGAGGCGGCGCGAATGACGTGAATGAAGCCCTGGTTATTAGATGATGAGGCGGCGCGAATGACGTGAATGAAGCCCTGGTTATTAGATGATGAGGCGGAGCGAATGACGTGAATGAAGCTCTGGTTATTAGATGATGAGGCGGCGCGAATGAAGCCCTGGTTATTAGATGATGAGGCGGCGCGAATGACGCGAATGAAGCCCTGGTTATTAGATGATGAGGCGGCGCGAATGACGTGAATGAAGCCCTGGTTATGAGATGATGAGGCGGCGCGAATGACGCGAATGAAGCCCTGATTATGAGATGATGAGGCGGCGCGAATGTCGCGAATGAAGCCCTGGTTATTAGATGATGAGGCGGCGCGAATGTCGCGAATGAAGCCCTGGTTATTAGATGATGAGGCGGCGCGAATGTCGCGAATGAAGCCCTGGTTATTAGATGATGAGGCGGCGCGAATGACGTGAATGAAGCCCTGGTTATTAGATGATGAGGCGGCGCGAATGACGTGAATGAAGCCCTGGTTATTAGATGATGAGGCGGCGCGAATGAAGCCCTGGTTATTAGATGATGAGGCGGCGCGAATGACGTGAATGAAGCCCTGGTTATAAGATGATGAGGCGGCGCGAATGACGTGAATGAAGCCCTGGTTATGAGATGATGAGGCGGAGCGATTGATGCGAATGAAGCCCTGGTTATGAGATGATGAGGCGGAGCGAATGACGCGAATGAAGCCCTGATTATTAGATGATGAGGCGGCGCGAATGACGCGAATGAAGCCCTGGTTATGAGATGATGAGGCGGCGCGAATGACGCGAATGAAGCCCTGGTTATGAGATGATGAGGCGGCGCGAATGAAGCCCTGGTCATGAGATGATGAGGCGGCGCGAATGACGCGAATGAAGCCCTGGTTATGAGATGATGAGGCGGCGCGAATGAAGCCCTGGTCATGAGATGATGAGGCGGCGCGAATGACGCGAATGAAGCCCTGGTTATGAGATGATGAGGCGGCGCGAATGACGCGAATGAAGCTCTGGTTATGAGATGATGAGGCGGCGCGAATGACGCGAATGAAGCCCTGGTTATTAGATGATGAGGCGGCGCGAATGACGCGAATGAAGCCCTGGTTATTAGATGATGAGGCGGCGCGAATGACGCGAATGAAGCTCTGGTTATTAGATGATGAGGCGGCGCGAATGACGCGAATGAAGCCCTGGTTATTAGATGATGAGGCGGCGCGAATGACGCGAATGAAGCCCTGGTTATTAGATGATGAGGCGGCGCGAATGATGCGAATGAAGCTCTGGTTATTAGATGATGAGGCGGCGCGAATGACGCGAATGAAGCTCTGGTTATGAGATGATGAGGCGGCGCGAATGACGCGAATGAAGCCCTGGTTATGAGATGATGAGGCGGCGCGAATGACGCGAATGAAGCTCTGGTTATTAGATGATGAGGCGGCGCGAATGACGCGAATGAAGCCCTGGTTATGAGATGATGAGGCGGCGCGAATGACGCGAATGACGCGAATGACGCGGATCACGCGAGTTGAAAAATCTGGTTCTCGCCCCCTACAGTGCAATTAAGCTGGTATACATCCGCGCTAAAATATCAAGGTGAAAGTCATCATAGCTTGCGTAGTATAGGCCCAGCTCCCAACCCAACTTGGAGAATAGATTAACGGCGACATTTTTTTATCGCGCGATAAGAGTCTCACTGCGTTAACGCCGTTAACGGCCCACCACTAAAATATATATATATATATATACATCTCAATATAAACAGAAAAAGATTCTCTCTCTCAAGATTGAAGATTGAAAGAAGCTTTATTGGCATGATAAAACAAATGTTACATAGCCAAAGCACAGGAAAATTAAAAAAAAAACATTCTGCACAAATACAGATTAGGATAAAAATAAAAGTATAAAGTATCTATATATACATCTCAGTATAAAGAGAAAAAGAGAAAAGTATTGATGACAGTTCTCAGTTAGATTGACAGGATCCTGTCCTAGTGTCCGTTTGTGTGTGTTGTGTTGTGCTGGTTATTCTCTCTCTCTCTCTTTCTTAATCACATCCAGATCTTCATCCGTTTGTGATATTTTAAAAGAAATAGAAGAACTTTCTCCTAAAACGCAGACCATTCTCATGCATACCACACAACATGAATCAACAGAAGTGAATATTGTGGGATGGATGTGTGTAATAAATGCGACTCCTCACGATGAGAAGTGTGCGTTCAGCATCAAAGCTCTCCCTGCAGAGCTGTGTCGTAATGACTTCCACATGATAACGTGTGTGTGTGTGTACAGGAATATTTACATGTGTGTGTGTTTACTGTGAGATCAGATCACGGCAGATTTCTGATGCTTGACTTGTGTAGATCACACACGTTTAGTTTCAGGGAGTAAAATGAGATCAGCTGATCCTGTTTCAGTCTTTATATATCTGTTGAAGATCTTCATCAGGGTTTGAGGTCTCAGTCAAATCTTGAAATACACAAACTGTGACATACAAATCATTCATTCACTTTCTGCAGGAGCTTTCATGTTTCCTCAAGGAAAATGGTTTTTAATCATAAAATCGAAATCTATGTAGAACCAACGCTGTGTAAAACCTACAAACAGTCATTTCAACTCAATGCTTTACATCCGAAGAAGTTGAAAAATTTCAACTTTTAATGAAAAGTTTTAGCTATGTAAAAACTTTAGTTGTGATTTTACAAACAAGTGAAAATCTGTCAGGTCAGTAAAGTGAAATGCAAGTTTTATTGTAAAAAAAAGTTTGACTCATTAAAATCTCATTAAGACGTCTGATTTGTTTGTGGTGTTTGTCTCAGGAGCCGTATCATTATATAAAGAAATGGATTTATAAGAAGCACTGGAGTGCAGCATCTCTGTGTTTGATTCAGGTGAAGTGACCGTGAGCATCTGTTTTATAGGAATGTGAACGCTGAGATCTGAATGAGAAGCAGGAGTGACACTGAATGTGATGAACGTCACACTGTCATTAGTGTTTGAGACGTTGAGAGGTGAGGTGTGCTTTCATCAGACTGACTGTAAAACAAACAAACTTCTACCGGAGGACTGGCTTTGGTGGATCTTTTTATTTCTTGACATTCGTCAGTTCTCTCCGGGCTGATAGTTTGTCTATATTTGTCAGTTATATTCATGTATAGGGTTGGGAATGGAAAATCAATTCCATTTTGCAATCAGAATCAAAAGGAAAAGGAATCGGACACTTGAGATTATAATTTGAATTCCTCTTCCTGTGTGCATATTTTCAGAAAAGTACATGTGTTGCATGATCTTATGATATCTCAATAAACGCCTTTATGAAAGTGAACAATAATTTTTACTATAGTAAACATAGTTTAAATATTAATTTGCATTAAAGCACAGGAATCATAAATGAACCACAGTTTCATTATAGTAACTGCAGCTTAACCATGATGTAGTTCAACTATACTAATACAACTTGTAATAAATCAGAAAAGTCGTGTTTCTATGTGTAAATATACACAAAACTGTGCTCATAAATATATATATATTTTCTGCAAACAAGTCAATAAGCAGGCAAAATGAATATACAGTTTGATATGTGAAATGCTTTACTTCAACTGTGGAGTCAAAACAGGGAATCGATAAGAATTGAAATGATCAAATTGAAATGATTCCCGACCCTATTTGTGTATTTCAGTAGTTGTTGCGGACACACACGGCTGCATACGGAGCTGTTTCTAATAAGAGTTTGTTTGCAGGGGACGGATCTTCAAGAGTGTGTGGATGCTTTATGTGAACGCTGTTAACTTTTAACAAACTCAGGTTTCCCCCTCACAGCGAGCCTTATTAAAGCTCACAAATATCAGATCCAAAAAAACATCAACCGTAAAACTTCTGCGCACACACATACGTTATTAAAGTCCAGTCGGCTCTAGTGTATGTTTTGTGCTGTGATTAATAATTGAGAAATCATTTTAACCATTAAAATATGTGTTGTAGGAGATGATGGACGTTTATAGGGCGGTGAAGTCTGTTCTTTTCTTTAATATTGGGTTTGTTTCTTATTAAAGTGAAAGGTTTGTTCCAGTGATCTGAGATCTTTAAAAAAGTGGATCTTTGAATTGTGTCCTAAATGTAAAATCAGCTTTTGCTGCTGTGCTACGAACAGAAATGTATATGCAGCTATATTTAAAAACATGACGTGTGTTTAATCACATCTTTTAGATGGTTTGCCATTTTCCAGTGTGCACAACATTGACTATGGATTGGTCTTATAGTTCTTTAAAAGCATCGTCATATGCACATTATCAATATCACAGTGACGTTGATGGATTTTTAATCTGATCTTCAATCTGATCATTTACTGCTCACTCATTGGTTTGCATGTGTTTCAGTGGTCAGCGCTTTCACCGAACCTGCTGTTTTCACTTGACATCTGGAATATTACCTCCATGAATCCAGTCAACAGGAACGCGCTTGAACTCTTTCTCCTTTTAATTATTCCAGGAGCTGTAAAAGTGTTGGGAAATGAAGGTGTCGCAGTCTGTGTTCTACATTCTCAGTTCAGCTGTTAGTCGAACCTTTCCACATGAGCACAAACACACCATCAGTTTTCATTACACTCAATCCATCATCACCAATCAGCAGATCGTCTCTTTGTGTCGTGATCTGCTTCATTAGATGACTTTCTCACTCTCATCAAACTTCTGTGGAACTTTGTTAATACTGAAATGTTGTTGCATGAAAAGTGAAACTGTCTCGTTTTGTGTCCCACGCGTGTAGAAACAAGCTGTGGATGCGTTAATGATCAAAAGTGTTTTTGTGAATGAGTCTTTTGGATCATGTGTCTGACCTTCTCTTCTGTGAATGTGTGGATGTTGTCCATGTGTTCTTTAGGGCTCTGAGCTTTGCTTAAAAGGCTACATGATCCTCAGCACATCCTGAAATTAACAGGTTTACGTGCCTCCATAAATCTCATTTATTTCCCTCTGACCTGATTTCTTCCAGTGCTTTGAAACTCTGTCCGTACTTCATATCGACAGGATCCTGGAGCTTAACCTTTTCTCCACGCTTTATTGCTGAGGAAGACTTGTTCACTTTCTGATCTTGTTGACAAACTTTTTTGCTTCAGACTGCAGGTTTTGTTCTTTCTCTTCTCGTTCTGTACAGTAATATTCAAACACTGAGGAACATCAGCGTGTTTAAAACTGTATCTGCTTTTGCACAAACCTGTTCAACTTTTGTCTGATTTTAAAAAAAGCTTTTGAATTGTACATCATTAAACTGGGGTGTTTTCTTCAGATGTCCACATGGAAAGTGACACAGGCTGATTTGTGTACATGTAAATGTGTCTCTAGAGCATCAATAAATGCGTGACACTAAAAGCTCTTGACATGTTAGTGATTATAGAAGAGCTTTATTACAGCACACGACTGTACGACAACATGACTTTAATGGGCGAGCGTGCCGCAGGCGGCATCATGTGTGACTGGGTCACTGTAATCACCGAGCGGGAAGAATTTACTTAAGTGTCAGGACTTATAATGACTTCTGCTATGTATTTAACCTTTCACCTTCACATGACAGTTCTTCCTTCACTTTGTAATTTTAGAGCGAAGCCGACAGAAGAGGCCAAAGCAGAAAGCAGCAGAACTCCAAACGTCCAACAGAGACCAGCCGCGGCCACAGCCGTTCCTGATCCAGATGACCTGTTTGAGGATTTCTGACCCTCATCTGAGGAGCACACTGACTTTTGGTCCTTTTCAACTCTAGGACCAATAAAGACATTCCTTTTCAAGATGTTTTACAGTATGCAGCAAAAAATAACTTCTCTCTAGAAAGGTGCAATGTTGTTAAGTGGAGTAAAATTTTGAATGAGTAACTTTTGGCAAATTATGATTGAGTATGTGTAATAAATGAAAATACTTTCAGAAGGAATTGTTTGTTATAAGTGGTCATTTTTTTATATTTTGAGATTTGTTGTGGACACTCACACGTGAACTTTTCTGCAAATTACGCAACAGAGGGGTTCTACTCAAAAGATCGAATAAACATCCACTGAAGGAGGAACTCGTGTCGTATCATGGAGAATTTTGTCTAGCAACGTATAAACATTTACTCAGGCAATGTTGCTTCAAACTTTCAGACAAAGCTCTTGAAACACGCAGTTTGTTCGGTTATGATGCGTTTCATTGCTGTCGCTTCAGCAGAGAACCACACCGTCTCCACCAGCGTGTGAAAAGCTCCTTAAGAAGAGTTGGGCTGTTCACGTCAGTTTAACAACACTTATTAGATCTCACTCACACCCTTAATAACCCGTTACTCTATCAGCGCCTTCTCACGGTCAGATTATCAGTGCGCGCTCACAAACCCGCAGATGCGCTTTTACGCGCGACACTGAGACTGAAGATTTACACGAGGGACAGATGTGTGTGTGTGTGTGTGTGTGTGTGTGTGTGTGTGTGTGTGAATGAGTGTTAATTTCACTTGGAAAGATGTTAGATCTTATTCTGTCTGACACTTCGTTGGCAGACTCTGAGTTTGAAGTCGCGGCGCATTTTGGATTTTCGCAAAATGATTATAATACACATATCGGGTTCATTAGATAGATGTCTAATACATTGTATCATTTCATGCTGTGTGTGTGTAAGTCGCTTGTGCTAGTTTTGCCAGTGATTTAAATAGAGACCCAGTGCGCGCAACATCACTTCTGCAGGGATGGATCAGATGAGTTTTGGGGTGGGCGCTCTCTGCCCCTCCTTCTGTCCTGACGAAATCATGGGTGGACGTGGAATTTGAAGTTGCTGCCGGCTCTTGTCTCCATTCTTTTCGCTGGCACCAGAAGAAGAATAAGCACCAGAGCATCAGAGATCTTTGCGCTGGTTTATAGGATCGGATCTCCGACTCGAATCTGTGTCAATCTGAAATCTACTGGATAAATCAATACAGTAAGTGTATGATGATGATGAATATGCCATCAGAGCTGAATATTGTCAGTTTTTTGCTGTAGTGTACATTTTTCTGTTTCTCTACGATGCTTCTACGTGAATCTCTTTAATTGAATGAGAATCTGATAGTTTGATTCAAATCGTTTCCTTTATATGAAGCATCATAATGAGAGAATGAATGTCATTGTCTGTCAGTTGAGCTCGTCTTTGTTTCAGCACCACAGATGTCTGATGTCTTTGTCTTTCTTCTGTATCTCTCTATTACAGTCAATCTTTTATCTGATCATTTACAGTATGAGTTGTCTGCATTAATGCGGATTGAGGTGATTTCAGATCAGTGTTTAAATGACCTCTGGATCGCGTATTGAGAACATTCACATTGAGCTCTGTTAGTATTCTCATCAGGGCAGAGACTGGAGGGGTTTTCTTCACTGTAATGTTTAATGCTTATTCACTTAAAGAAAATATAGTAAGATTATGTTTTGTGTATCGCTCTCTAGTGCTTACAAGTGTGTATTAAACATGGGCGGATGAGACAGAGAGAGAGAGAGAGAGAGAGAGAGAGACAGAGAGAGAGAGAGAGAGAGACAGAGAGAGAGAACATGAGGATTCTGTCTGATCTTTATTTGATTTCTCGTTAAATGAAAAGGCAAACGTATTCTTTTTCAATTACGATGATTTAAAGCATTCATAAACTCATCATTATTCTTCTTAAAGCTGTGTGTTAACAGCAAACAGAGAATGCGTCTAGCTGGACCTGGACCAAATACATGAACAAACATTCAACTCTTTGCTGTTGAGCCCACATTTAGGAGTTTTTGTAAATGCTTAAAGAGCAGTAGGTGATTTACTTACGAAATATTTCTTGACAGATTGGAGATGTTATTGAACATGAAGCACATCTTCTGGTTCATTTGTGTCTGCAGCGCTGTAACGCAGGACGGTAAGATTTTTCACATCTTTTGAATGAATTTCTCACGGTTAGGATCTTTAATGTAGACTGACCCCGGATCAGTCAAAGGTCCTGTGTGCTGAATCATAACTACTGTATGAGAGCAGGACCGGATGAACGAAAGATGTAGTTTTATATTATCTGAAGATCTAACAGCACTCGTGATGGTGCTTCACTGATGTCATTTTGGACCTAGAGTTAAAAAACAGCTTCATCTCACTTTCTATTTCAGTGTCATCACAGAGATGATTTTGTTTTCTCTTCTTCCCAGACTCATCGGTGCGTCGGATGCAGGTGGAGAAAAGTCCTCCAGTTCGAGGCTCATTGGCGGAGCAGGTGGTTCTGCCCTGTCATTTCTCCATCCTACAGTCCCTCGCTGGCACCACCAGCCCCCCCAGCGGCCTTCAGGACCCTCTCCGCATCAAATGGACTAAACTGGAGGGAGAAACAGAAGTCACGGTGCTGGTGGCCCAGAACGGGGGGATCAAGGTCGGGTCAGAATTCAAAGACAGGGTGTCGGTGCCCAGACAGCCTGAGGACAGGGGTGATGCGTCTCTGACCATCGTGAGCCTCAGGGCGAGTGACGCGGGGGTCTTCAGATGTGAGGTTATGCATGACATTGAGGACACTCAGGATTCTGTCACCCTGGATGTCAGCGGTTAGTGTTTCTCTTCACACGACACAACAGCAAAACACCTAAAACATGTAACAATGACCTGACCCGAGTCTTCACGTGATAGTTCAGCCAAGTCATCATCTGTTTTCTCTCATGTGTTTGTAAATGTGTATGTGAGTCTTTCTTCAGTGCAACACAAAATAGATATTTAGAGAAATGACTCGGTGGACTTGTGAAAGTTCAGTGTTGTTTGATATTAACATTCTTCGAAAAATCTTCCTTTGTGTTCTGAAGTAGAAAGAAACTCATACAGGTTAAACATGACGTAAATGATGAATATATTCTCATTTTGGGGTGAACTGTGGCTTTAAGAAACACACATGATTGTATTGGTAGGTTAAACATTTTTACATTTCAATGACGTCACCAAGCCAGCTCCTCCCACTACCCGTGTGGGTAACGCCCACTTTTAAAGATCCAATCAATTCGTACATGTCATGATTCACTATAATATCATCATCTTACAGACGTGAAATAGCGTTTGAATGCCATTTCTTGTCCTTGTGTGATGTTCTCATGTCAGACGTGTTGTGCTATTGTACAAGCGTGTGATGATGTCATCAGTTCTAGAAGCTAAAATGTAACTGTGTCCCTGTGTGGAGAAAAGAAGGAATGGATTATTTTTCTTTTCTGGTGTCTGGAAAATCCCTTTCTGAGTTTGGAATCATCTCAAATGTTCAACAACGCTCTATTGTAGAGGAGGAGTATTAATAATTATCATTAAATGTTTTTAAGTTTTTAAGGAACAAATGTCTGAATCTGTTAAAACTATGACTAAATTAAACTATTTACTGTTTCAAAAAAATCAGAAAAACGAGGTGATGAAATTGAGTTTAATTGTTAAATGCTATAATCTAGAAAATGCTATATATTTTCTATATAATGCCAGAACTGACGCATAAATATTTAATAAATGTTCAACATCAAATCAGATAACTACATTAAATTCTGTAAACTCTGGTGACAGTAATGCACTTATCACAGAAGTAATGGAGCAATGTTAGGAGTTTTAAAGTAATACCATGAGACCTAAACATTATATACTGTATGTTTACATATACAACATTCCTGTGTGTGTGTCTGTGTGCGTTTGCATGTGTGTGTGTGTGTGTATGTATGTGAGTTTGCAGGCGTGTGTGTGTAAGTGTGTGTATTCGTCTGTCTTTGTCTGTGTGTGTATCTGCATTTGCATGCGTGTGTGTTTGTCTGTGTGTTGTGTGTGTGCGCTTGTGTGTGTGTTTGCGTGTGTGTGTTCGTTTGTCTGCGTGTGCGACTGTATGTGTTTATGTCATTAGAATGCATTTGTGTTTGTGCATGAGTGTGTGTTTGTTTGTCTGTGTCTGTATCTGCATTTGCATGCGTGTGTGTTTGTCTGTGTGTTGTGTGTGTGCGCATGTGTGTGTTCGTTTGTCTGCGTGTGCGACTGTGTGTGTTTATGTCATTAGAATGCATTTGTGTTTGTGCATGAGTGTGTGTTTGTTTGTCTGTGTGTGCGACTGTGTGTGTGCATGAGTGTGTGTTTGTTTGTCTGTGTGTGTGTGTGTGTGCGACTGTGTGTGTGCATGAGTGTGTGTTTGTTTGTCTGTGTATGTGTGCGACTGTGTGTGTGCATGAGTGTGTGTTTGTTTGTCTGTGTGTGCGACTGTGTGTGTGCATGAGTGTGTGTTTGTTTGTCTGTGTGTGTGACTGTGTGTGTGCATGAGTGTGTGTTTGTTTGTCTGTGTGTGTGTGTGTGTGCGACTGTGTGTGTGCATGAGTGTGTGTTTGTTTGTCTGTGTATGTGTGCGACTGTGTGTGTGCATGAGTGTGTGTTTGTTTGTCTGTGTGTGCGACTGTGTGTGTGCATGAGTGTGTGTTTGTTTGTCTGTGTGTGTGACTGTGTGTGTGCATGAGTGTGTGTTTGTTTGTCTGTGTGTGTGTGTGTGTGTGTGTGCGACTGTGTGTGTGCATGAGTGTGTGTTTGTTTGTCTGTGTATGTGTGCGACTGTGTGTGTGCATGAGTGTGTGTGTGTTTGTCTGTGTGTGTGTGACTGTGTGTGTGCATGAGTGTGTGTTTGTTTGTCTGTGTGTGCGACTGTGTGTGTGCATGAGTGTGTGTTTGTTTGTCTGTGTGTGCGACTGTGTGTGTGCATGAGTGTGTGTTTGTTTGTCTGTGTGTGCGACTGTGTGTGTGCATGAGTGTGTGTTTGTTTGTCTGTGTGTGCGACTGTGTGTGTTTATGTCATTAGAATGCATTTGTGTTTGTGCATGAGTGTGTGTTTGTTTGTCTGTGTGTGCGACTGTGTGTGTGCATGAATGTGTGTTTGTTTGTCTGTGTGTGCGACTGTGTGTGCGACTGTGTGTGCGACTGTGTGTGTGCATGAGTGTGTGTGTGTGTGTGTGTGTTTGTCTGTGTGTGCGACTGTGTGTGTGCATTAGTGTGTGTATGTCATTATAATGTAGTTGTGTGTGTTTGTGTGTGTAGATCTGGCTCAGGTGAGTCTGTAGTGTTTATAGATCCAGAGAGAGACGCTCCTGCCAAACACACTCAATGATCTCTGTTGAGTCTCGGGCAGAAATGTTTCACACTGCCATCCCACAAGAACACGGGAGTATTCACAAACTCAACCTCAAACACTGTAAATGTCCATATAAGGCCTTTGCTTCAGTCAATGCAATGGATGTTTGTGGTGAATCTGAATCCTTGAGTTGTTTACGGTCCCTCATGTGTCAGTGTGAGCTAAGAGTGATGCTGTATAACACAGAGATCTTGTAGAGTAAAGTGGTTGTAAAGTTTTGATAACAGCACCTGACATCAGTGTAAAAGAGTTTTCCAGTGATTGGATGAAAGTGTAATGCTGTTCTGATCCTGTTCTCTAAACACTCAACAATACAACAATTCAGTTTTACCACACAACAATCTATAAATTGCCATACAAACAAAGACGGGCCTCAGATCCAGCGACTCAGGACATGAGCGCTACTGATTGAAGGTTTTATCTCTACACATATATTCAGAGGTTCACGCTGCATTCACGTGTTCTTTGCTTTTGGCTGAAGACAATGATTGATATGCTCTCCAATTCAATTGTCATGTTGTGTGTCTCCACAGGTGTTGTGTTTCATTATCGCGCCAACAGCAGTCGCTACACGTTAGACTTCGAGCTTGCCAAGCAGACGTGTGCTGATGTGGGCGCGACGATCGCCACGTTTGAGCAGCTGAACTCAGCGTTTGAGGACGGGCTGGATCAGTGTGATGCTGGATGGCTGGCCGATCAAACCGTCAGGTGACTCTTCATCTCTCACGCTCACATTCACACCGACTTGTTTTATTACTGTTGACACGTGGGATTGTTCCTCACAGATACCCCATAACAAAACCGCGAGACGGTTGCCATGGCGACATGACAATGAAGCCGGGAGTTCGATCGTATGGAATTAGAGATCCAGCAGAAACCTATGATGTGTACTGTTATGTTGGAACACTTCAGGGTAAGTTTACATTCAGTAAATGGTTTTGTGTGTTTAGAAACATGTAGAACGTGAACGAGATGTGTTCATGTGTGTGTGATCTCAGGTGAGGTGATCTACGCACCGGGTGACCAGAAGAGGACTCTGGATGAAGCCAGACAGGCGTGTGAGAGAGAAGATGCAGTTCTGGCGTCTCCGGGTCATCTGCACGCCGCCTGGAGGAACGGCATGGACCGCTGCGATTACGGCTGGCTGTCTGACGGCAGCGCACGCTATCCTGTCTCTTTTCCCAGAATGCAGTGCGGCGGAGGACAGCTGGGAGTCAGGACTATGTATCGCTTCGTCAACCAGACGGGATTTCCATTACCCAGTGAGAAACTCGGTGCATACTGTTTTAAAGGTACGGTACAACTTCATTCATGTTTAAAGGGGACTGTAGCTCCAGCTCTGAATCTAATCGGATGAGACACATACTTCACTTATATTCAGTCCATTCATATTTATATCTGTGGTAATTTTTACAATTGTAAATTCTTGCACAGCAACTTTACAGAAATTAGCATTTTCTGTAGGAAATTGTTGTAAAATTGTTGTAAAAAGATACTAAAGGTTTTTTTAACTTGACTGTAGTAAATATCATAGTATACTACAGTACATAAAACAGTTTACTAATTCAGTAAAGTAAACACTACAGAATACAAATACGAAGCGTACGAATCGCTACAACTTACCACAGTTTGCTTTAGTAAATACTAAGGTTTACTACATTATGTTTTTTGGGGATAAATACAGATTGTTTTTGTTATATATCTGTGATTTTTCTTTCAGTATTGTTTGTGTGGAAGGGAGGTGTCTGTTTTACTGTGATATCATCACATCTGTGACGCTTTACACTGACTGGGTGGAAGCAGAAGTTTTTCTCTCCTGGGCTTCCACACATTTCTGCTTATCCTCGCTCTCAGATATGTGCTTTTTAAAGACACATGAAGTGACCGGTCTTCTGGTCAGCGTTCCTACGTGGATGGCCTTTGAACCCAGTAAGCGTCCTGCTAGGTTTTGTTTAAACTCGCTGTTTGCACAACTCCAGAGGGAAAATGGAAACAGGCCACACAAACGCAGCAGTTAATGTGCTCTTGATCCGATTTTACATCCAGTAACGCTGTTCGCCCCCTCCGCCTGCAGGGAGTTTGTGGCTTTCCTGTTAGCCACGGACTGTTTTATGAAATGGGTCTTGAAGCACTTCTCTTAAATGAGCTTCTGCCGCAGAGCACCGCAAAACAAACAAAATCACTCCGGGTAGGTCAGGGAAAAAAAGAGCAGAAGGCAAGAGTGCCCCTCTATAATATACAAACAAGAGCTGACGGGGGGACGGGGGGGACGCGCTCTCCTCCGGTGCTCTCTCAGTTTATAATGGAAAATAATGCCTGGTGTTTTAAATCAGAAATGAGGACACGTCTCTAATGTAGAACAGCTGTCCTTGGGTCCACTATAGATGTGACGATCAGAGGGAGATGAAGAAATATCTACAGATGAGGCACATGAAAATAAAAAACTAAATTAGCCAGTGATAGAGAAAGAGAGAGAGAGAGAGAGACGGAAAGAGAGAGAGAGAGAGAGATGGAGAGAGAGAGAAAGAGAGAGAGAGAGAGAGAGAGAGAGACGGAAAGAGAGAGAGAGAGAGAGAGAGAGAGAGAGAGAAAGAGAGAGAGAGAGAGAGAGAGAGAGAGATGGAGAGAGAGAGAAAGAGAGAGAGAGAGAGAAAGAGAGAGAGAGAGAGAGAGAGAGAGAGAGAGAGAGAGAGAGAGAGAGAGAGACGGGAAGAGAGAGAGAGAGAGATGGAGAGAGAGAGAAAGAGAGAGAGAGAGAGAGAGAGAGAAAGAGAGAGGAGAAAACCAAAACATTCAGCATAATTTAGCATTATTAATTTTCTCAGAACACAGAAAGACAATAAATGACTAATCACAGTAAACTGAGAACGATCACAATTTAGACAAGCATGGCATCACATTCTCACGTTAAGTGTTCAGATATGTACATTAAGGACCAAACTACATTAAAGAAACTTTTGTTCAAACTTGAAAAAAAACCATGAAAGTTGTTTAGAATCTGAAATGAATTTCACAAAATTTACACCGAGCAAAATTTCTCACAGTGCTTAGTTTTAAACGTTTAATTGTTTATGTTGAAAACTCACAATGAAAGATTGAGTAAACACAATAGAAGCAGTTTTAACTTCACTTTTACAGCTCACCGTTTAGCTTCCAAGTATTGAAATAAGATGGCTGTAGTGCTGAGCCGATGGCCGACTGCCACACATGATGTCATGAATGATTTTAAGAGTTTCTGTGCCAAACCTTTAGAAAGCCACAGACAGATCCATCATGAACACAAATGAGTGAACATTATAGAGTCTGCTTTACTGCACCACCATTTAAATTCATACATCACACCATCAAAACACTCGTGAAGGGCAGTTTTAAAGGGTGGAGTTAGCATTTGTGAGAAACCGAAGACAGAACGTTTTTAATAAAACATTGCTTTTAATCGAGAATATTTACCCCCTGGACGGAGTCAATATAAGAGATGCAATCTAGCCACAAAGTTCTTGAGAGGAAACTAAAGTTTCAAAACAAATATAAACTGTCAAGCTTCACCCGTCATAGCACGTTGTTGACTTCAAATAACTCGTTACAAGCCAAAATACCCACAGTAGTGCTTTGACTACTCAGCTATTGTTGGCATTTTTCTGAATTCCGTGACTAATTGATCTGGACTGTACTGGCAGAGATCAGACTGACCACTCTCAATGTTAAAACACTGCTTGCTCCCTTTTTTTCGGTAAAACTACTGTACCGTACTGTTATTTCACTCTTATAAATGAAGTGAAGTGTATCTTTTCTTTACCAGCTGCATGTTATTTGTTTGTGACTGAAATGTCTTTTCTTCAAAATGTTTGCATCAAAAACCATGTTTTCTTTTCTCATTTTGTTTTAGCATGGGAACCCACGACAGCTCCCACAACCGTGTCCACAGTTATGCCCACAGCATCTCTGATTCCTGACACCCTGACACCATTCTTGCCTCCTTCAATACAGACTCATGACTCCACAGAAGAGCCGCCGTCCATGTTTTCCACCAGCATGGCTCCACGTGACACATCCGTCACTGTCACACCAGCTGAATCTGAGATGATTTCTGACGTGACCTCTCCATCCCCGTTCGCCGACTATGAAGACAAAGACCCCTCTTTGGTGCAGGCAGCACCTAATCCTCCTGCTGCCGAGGCTTTCACTGAAATGCCCAACTATTCCGAATCCTTTTTCTCTATCCAGCTTCCCCTTCAGACCAGCGGAGGGTTCGAGCACATGGACACTCCTCATGGAGAATATAGTGGCTTTGGGGGCAGCATCAGTGGGGACGTGGACGCTCCCGAGGTTGTGCTTTCTACTGCACCTGTGTTTGTTACGGCCAATCCAGGTGATCCAGAAAAACCAGCCATTGTTTACAAAGAGGAAGAAAGCACAGCCAACACGACTCAAGAGGGGCTGACCGTGTCCACCGGGGTCGTGCACGCTGAGAATATCAAACCCATGACGGACGGCAACCTTCCACTGAGCACAAACGATCAGAAGCTAATTAATCTTTTCGTCGTGGACATTCCCGAGACAAACAACTCATTGACGCACATGGATATGTCCAGACAAAGCAAGTACATTTTATAGAAATCATAAAAATCAAAAGCTAAACAATTGAGTTTAGAGCGACATTTTACAAACGTTTACGTTTCATTTATTAAGATTTGTTCATACATTCACTATTACACAACTAATACTGATAACTTATTATTAATAATACAACAGTATTGTACAGTCATGAAGGGCTTTTTAAACAACAAACAAGCTGACATGTCCTTTTAAAAGAACAAACATCAATTTCTATACGGAAACTTACTCAGCAAGACCAAGATAGTACACAAGACATGAGCGGAATCCACACAGTGTTTGGTTAACTAGTGTTTTCGGGTGATTGTTGTTGGTTGAGTGACTTTAGGAATCAGTGAGATGGATATGAATGTAGGTCTTGGCTGGATCCAGCTGTCTTACAAACATCAGACCTGGACCTTGCCTAGATGTTTGGTTTGTGCCAAATCTTTATCTTAAACACAAGAATAGCTCGACCATAAGTTCTGCCCACAACCAAAGCAGGAGGGAAACCAACCTTCCTTGCTTTCCCAGGACTTTAATTGACTCCCAATGTTGCTGGAGAGAGAGATGCGATTGATAAACTTCTGTAAATAGATGCAGTTGGAGATTCTGTCTTGTAGGTCCAATTAATCTGTTGATACGGATAGAGGGGCATTTATGTTATGAAACATGAGGGAGAGACAGGGCTGGAGACTGTGAGAAAGACAGATCTCTGTACCCACAGACAAATATCTCCAGGGTCAAATGTCAAGCCCCTTAAAACATCCATCAACAGTGTAATCACTATGGGATAATTACTTTCCCTTACTTCACCTAGACTGCAGATCAGGTTTCCATGTGTCACTGCTGGCGTGTCCACTGAAGGAAAGAAATATTTTTGGTTGTACTAAACCTCTGGCTGTATTTCACATGGTGCAATGTCCCTCTTTTAAAATGAAAATGTTCTTGTGACTGGATTCATGTTTATGGTACATTACATTTTGCAATATAGAAAATGTGACTTAAGGGTCTCGCTGGGGCATTTGACTGAATGGAATGTGTAAAAAGAGGTCCGCTGTATGAAAGAGGAGCCATAACTAATATAGAAACAATAATCTGCAATATCTCCACTGCCTAAAATCACAATCAACTGTAGTGCTTTGTTTTCTGCAAGTGAGTGTGCCAGTTTCCAAGATGTCTGGAAAGTGACTTTACCCGCTGGAATTAAAATGGAAGCCGGGTTCAAAGTAGATCACAATTGAATTAGCTGTTTTAACTTGTTAGCATAACATAACTCTTTTTCTTGTTACAGTTGATGAAGTTCTAAAATTTCTCGGAGAACCAGTGCCCCCCTTTCCTTTTCTGTCTGGTGAAAATGAGCCTCCTCTGGGCAGCGGAGATCTCGATTCATATCACTCAGCGTCTGTTACCAACACCCCAGAACTAAGTTTCATCAATGGAAAACATGAGCTGACTTTCACTCCAGACACTAAACAAACTCAGGAGGCCAGAAGAGACCAGTTTGACACCGCTATCCCAGTAACAGAAGAAAACATCTCTGATTATGAGATTGACCTGACCACCGAGGAGACTGAGAAAGTCACATCTTCTCCTGAGATAGAGGGATCTGGCTTAGCAGCGAGAAGCCCGACCAAGTCCCATATCACACCGACAGAGAGCTTTAAAATGATAACCAGCACTGTGTTGATTACATCCGCAACCAAATACCCAAGCCATGAGATGCCCTCACAAGCTACAACGTTTGGCATGCCAGTGTTTGAAGAGGGTTCGGGTATGCGGCCAACAGATGATGAAGAAGATTCAGTTCCCCCTGAAGGTTCAGCGGAAGAACCACTGCCAACAACAAAATCTCAGGGTTTGGATGGAGTGGCTACTGATGAGACAGAAATTCTTGAACCAGAAGAGACTACAGAGACGCTTACACTGGAGGGCTCCACCCAGGCACCTTCTGACACATTTAAAAAAACTCCAGAACCTTCACAATCCAGCGCCCTTGACGAAGTAAAGCAACCAGACACCGAAGATTTTGAGGGGTCCACCTCAACTGATGATGAGGGCTCGGGCTCGGGACAAGATTTATATCCCTCTAAGGGAGCAAAACATCCAACATCAGCTCCAACTTTTCCTGTTTACACTCAAAGCTTCACAGCTTCCTTAACAAATGATCCTAAAGCACAAGGAAAACCTGTTGATTCAACTACACCCAGCACAGACCCCAGAGCTGTTTCGACTTCTCAAGCAGAAACCATCTCAGGTCAAGACAAAGAGACTACAAGGAGTTCTTTACTGGTGTCTGAAACCGAAACCAGCACAAGCACCACATTCACATTTAATGAGGACATGAGCTCGGGTGATCAGCCGGATGAAACGTTCTCAAAACAACCTCTCGTTGCTTCTACTGTACAATCCCTCCGCATCCAACAAACCCAAGAAACAATCCTCGGTAGAGATGATGAAGACGAACAGAAACTATTTGAAGGTTCTGCAGACGACATAACAACGTTAAGTTTCAGTTCCACTCAGATCATGTCCGCGTTCACAACACAACATTCAGTGAGCACCTCTGCTCCATCTGATCTTCATAAAGAAATACCTTCTTCACAAGAAACAGTTCTCATCCAAACAACACCTACAGAGCAGACGACACAGTCAGTACAGAGTTTAGAGGAGACAACCCAGTCAGTGCAGACTGCAGAGGAGACAACAGACTCTGTGCAAACTTTAGAGGGGACACCTCAGTCAGTGCAGACTGCAGAGGAGACAACAGACTCTGTGCAAACTTCAGAGGGGACACCTCAGTCAGTGCAGACTGCAGAGGAGACAACAGACTCTGTGCAAACTTTAGAGGGGACACCTCAGTCAGTGCAGACTGTAGAGGAGACAACAGACTCTGTGCAAACTTTAGAGGGGACACCTCAGTCAGTGCAGACTGTAGAGGAGACAACAGACTCTGTTCAAACTTTAGAGGGGACACCTCAGTCAGTGCAGACTGTAGAGGAGACAACAGACTCTGTGCAAACTATAGAGGGGACACCTCAGTCAGTGCAGACTGTAGAGGAGACAACAGACTCTGTGCAAACTTTAGAGGGGACACCTCAGTCAGTGCAGACTACAGAGGAGACAACAGACTCTGTGCAAACTTTAGAGGGGACACCTCAGTCAGTCCAGACTGTAGAGGAGACAACAGACTCTGTGCAAACTTTAGAGGGGACACCTCAGTCAGTGCAGACTGTAGAGGAGACAACAGACTCTGTGCAAACTTTAGAGGGGACACCTCAGTCAGTGGAGACTGTAGAGGAGACAACAGACTCTGTGCAAACTTTAGAGGGGACACCTCAGTCAGTGCAGACTGCAGAGGAGACAACAGACTCTGTGCAAACTTTAGAGGGGACACCTCAGTCAGTGCAGACTGCAGAGGAGACAACAGACTCTGTGCAAACTTTAGAGGGGACACCTCAGTCAGTGCAGACTGCAGAGGAGACAACAGACTCTGTTCAAACTTTAGAGGGGACACCTCAGTCAGTGCAGACTGCAGAGGAGACAACAGACTCTGTGCAAACTTTGGAGGGGACACCTCAGTCAGTGCAGACTGCAGAGGAGACAACAGACTCTGTGCAAACTTTAGAGGGGACACCTCAGTCAGTGCAGACTGCAGAGGAGACAACAGACTCTGTGCAAACTTTAGAGGGGACACCTCAGTCAGTGCAGACTGTAGAGGAGACAACAGACTCTGTGCAAACTTTAGAGGGGACACCTCAGTCAGTGCAGACTGTAGAGGAGACAACAGACTCTGTGCAAACTTTAGAGGGGACACCTCAGTCAGTGCAGACTGCAGAGGAGACAACAGACTCTGTGCAAACTTTAGAGGGGACACCTCAGTCAGTGCAGACTGTAGAGGAGACAACAGACTCTGTGCAAACTTTAGAGGGGACACCTCAGTCAGTGCAGACTGTAGAGGAGACAACAGACTCTGTGCAAACTTTAGAGGGGACACCTCAGTCAGTGCAGACTGCAGAGGAGACAACAGACTCTGTGCAAACTTTAGAGGGGATAACAGACACAGCGCAGACTTTAAAGGACACAAGTGACTCATTGCAGACTTTAGAAGACACAACCCAGTCAGTCCAGACAGTAGAGGGTACATCCCAGTCAGTGCCGATTTTAGAGGAGATTACAGACTCTGTGCAAATTTTAGAGGACAAAACCGACTGGGTGCAGACCTTGGAGGGAACATCCCAGTCACTGCACACTTTAGAGGAGACAATAGACTCAGTGCAGATTTTAGAGGACAAAAATGACTCAGTTGAAACTTCAGAGGAGACAAAGCAGGACATTTCTATACTTGAGCAGTCGACACAGAAGCCTCTGAGCCCATCTATCCCAGATGATTCTACAGAACTGCATGTGCAAGAAACAGTTCATGTCTTAGATAGAGAAGCAGCCTCTGTTACAGAAGACATTCACACCACTACCATTCCCACAACTACTGTGGCATTCGAGGAAGAGGTTGATTATGAAAATGGACCTGGTGCTTCAATAGTTGAGGGACAACCAGAATCCAGGAGCGAGTTTACCACAAGCAAACCAGAGTCCTGGACTGATGTCAGCTACCACATCATGAGCCCCATAACTTATCCTCAGGGTACAGTAACACATGATATAATTCTGCATATTGAATTTCATGTCTTGAGTGTCTCATTAAGTCAAGTAGTACCCATTTTGAGGTTTAGTAAAATGAAATCGCTTCTGTGTTGTAGTGTCCATAGTCCATTTACAGAGTAATAGATGTCAGTTCATTATTTCAGATCTCCAGATTTGCTCAGTCAATGTGTGCAAGAATGGAGGAACGTGTTATTCTAATGAAAGAGGAAACATTTGTTCCTGCATGCCGGGATTCAGTGGAGAATACTGTGAAAATGGTGCGAAGAAAGTGTTTTAAAATGTTTAGTTCACTATTCATTTCTAGGGAACATTTTTGAAGTCTTTTCTCGTTTTTTAGACATTGATGAATGCGAGTCAAACCCCTGCCGTAATGGAGCTACATGCATTGATGGGGAAAACTCTTTTGAATGTCTCTGTCTGCCCAGCTATTCCGGAACTCTCTGTGAGCAAGGTAAGAAATCAATATGTGGAATGAAATGTATTGTTATATAAATGTATATTTTTTATATTTGGATACTTAACTGAATCCACAAATTAGTGTCAAGATTAGGAGGTTGGTAAGCAGTGGTTTCACTCCAGTTTATGTGTTACTCCGTAAATAATGTGGTGGTTGTGTAATTGTAATGTTTATTGCTCATTGAGCTCACCAAATGTGTCAGGCCGACTCCCCAGAGGGTGTGGTGTGGTGTCCAGAGGAAAGACTGCAGATTTGTGCCAATGCTAGGGTTCACAGAAGAGGGCAAACAGTCAGAGACAGAGTCACCATAAGTGCTGAGCAAGTTTCTGAGTTCACTGCCTGACTTTACACATTAAACAACAGGAATGCATTATAATGAGACAGATGAAGTAGAGCATTGTGTTAACAGAGCGAAGGACACAGCTTTCATTCCCAGTTAACACACATAGTGACTCAAAAAGTGTAAACTTTGGATAAAAGCATCCAGCAAATGCCAACATATTCTGTACATGTATACAATGGCGTAGCATGTCAGGTACTGGCCCATATGAAAATACTTTTAACGAGCACCGTCTATCTGATCGCAACCGCGTTGCACATGACGTTGTTTACTCAGGTTCGTTTTTTGTGCTCAAATAGTAACGGCTAGGAAGCGCAAACTCCCATGCGGCAACGTGTTTTTACATGCTAGTCAACGACATGTGATCGGGCCTAACATTTCTATGATAAAACAGTCAAACATAAAACATTGAGTTATTTACATCGCTCTGGCTCTTTTAAAGTTAAAGCAGACCTTAATCGTGAATAAAACTTGGATGCGGGCCCTTCAATCCCCCGGCCATCCATGATATATGTTCAGCTCTTAAAACAACATTAGAGAACTTTTGCGTATGGTTCCCCCATGTGGTTGATAAGCTCAATTGTCTGTTACCAGTGTCGTAAATACTGTCACTGTATAAGCTTACACGTGGGCAGGACAATGCATGTGAATTTGTAGACTAAGCAGAAACCGCTGTTACATCATGTCACTTCATAAACTGTGTATGTATTAAAGCGCTCTTTTGGGTCCCGCAGTGCATACTACTGGACTATACTAATAGCTCAAACTAGATTCTGAGGTAGCAGCTGGTTGTTAGCCATTCACGCATAATGTGCTAACGTTTGCTACATAACACATTTGCAGTCACCCAAAACACAACACATGGATGTGAATGTGTTTAGTAAACAACACAAATAATTTTCTGTAGTTATATTTTTGGAAACACACTCGCGACCAGGCGTTGTGCTTTGTGTAATGTGTGCAATCACTAACTGACACTCAACTCGCTATGGGAAAAGTGTCTAGCACAGTAACTATAGATACCGAAAACATTAGTCTACGTGCATGAACTATGGAATCAGCTACTTTTGACCATAAACCTTTATTGTGGTTTGGTAGTCATCATTTACAAGCATGACTCTAAATTCGTGATGAGGCACGATCATGCTACTTAAGCTATTGAGACCCGGCAACATTACATTATCTCTAGTCTACCTTATGGTTATAAATTGTGAACCAGTAACGTAAGTACTCCAACCTGAGCACAGCCATATTACTAGTAAACTCAAAAGTACAGGACAGTAAGACATTTTTTTACATATAAGACTTTCAAATACAGTAGCAGGAAGGCTAACGTTAGGTCTCCATCTGTTTTACAACCTGTTGCCTCTTGCAGCTCGCGTCACCGAGTGTAAGTCCGTCAGATATTGATTCGTGTTCGGGCTCGTTTCCGATCACTCTCTCTCTTTTCCTCTTTGTTTTGCTATAGTGATGGTTTGGAGACTTGCGTTGAACTAGATCCTTTCGTCTTCTTGTTAGCTGTTGGCTTACTTCACCCAGGCTACGAGAAAAACGTGACGTATGCCGTAAAGCAGGTGATGGGCAGGGCTTGTGAACCTACCCGCACACCAAAGTTTCAAGTGTGATTTCAGCCGATAGAGGTCAAATTCGTCAAGTTCGCCCAACCACTAAAATCATTTTAGAGAGATTATTCTAAGGTCGAAAAACTCCCTAGTGTTGCTTTAAATTACAGCAATGAACTTCAAACATCCCAAGATTCACTTTCAGTTCTCTGTTGTGGCTTTTATTATGACAATCGACTCTTTAAGGTGGGAGAAAGGACAATATTGAAGCTATTTTTCACATGATGCAGTGTTTTGGGGATAATGAAGTCCAGTCGTTCTCCTGTGATGATGTCAAGTAGGACTGCTTCTCATTCTGTTGGGTTTTCTCTCGACCTTTCCGTGATCACGATCAGTTCCGTAAAACACATGAAATCTGTTAACGCGTGACTACGTCAAACTCCAGAAGACACATGGAGACTGCAGGGTTCATGAGCTCGATGTCACATCTGGGATTTTGTGGAAACTGTCCACCTGCATTCACGTCAATCAGGGCTTTACTTCTGACAGAGCTCTTAGTTTTTCCACCATGGAAATAATGTGAAGACGTACGTATGTAGGCAATCTGGGAAAATTGCTGTTTGAAAAGTGCCATTAACCTTCTCAAGACTCGACATGCGCTCACGGTCTTGGAGATCAGGTTGGGCGGTGGTCCTGAAATGGATTGGTTCCAGCTTGGTCCCAAATATTGCTGCCATTAGTCAGCAGACACACGCACGCACACACATAAACATCACCTCTGAGAACATCTGTTTTCTCAGGCTTTGTGTGCCAAAATCAGAAGATCAGGAACAAACAGAACTCACAGTTTTGCTGTTGTGTCTCAGTTATCTTTCAGTCACTTTTGGTTCATCGACGAAACAAATGCTGTAGTTTTCAAGAGTAGTTCCTCATTATTGATTATTCCTCAACATGCGCAAGTAGATTTCCAGGATCTGGATTTTGCCGTTATGCTTTTTTGGGTATTTTTCTATTATATAAATTCAACAAAAAAGTTATTTTAGCTTGCTTATAATTAAAACTTTAAATGTTTCTGTTCATAAAATTCAAATGAAATATTGGCCTATAAAAATGTGAAATGCTGCCTCAGGATTAAACTGAAGGTTAAAGCACAAAAATTATAATAATAAACTAAAACTAAAATAAAAATGAATTAATCTTATATAGAAACATCAAAAACATAATAAAATGACCAAAGCATACAATTAAATTGCTCATTTTAAAATATCAAAATAAAATATTAATAAAACTGAACAAAACTCAAAATAAAACTATAATAATTCTATATTCATTACATATTAAAGTTTTGAGGTGGCGAACTCGTATGAATGAGTAAAATCCCTCTCATATGTTTCAGTAAGAGTTTGGTTTAGGGGTGTGGCTTCATTTTTGCTTTCACACATCTCTAGGATTGTGAGGTCAGCCTGTGATGTCATGTGTACCGTGTGTTTGAAAGCATCAGATGTTTCTTCACTGAACGTCTCTCATGAAGTGCTTCTGTGAGATTCTGTTGGATATTGTGAAGGCCGTGAACGACGAGAATCAGTGAAGGAAAAGACATCCGTGCTTCATTCAGCGCTGTTTTCTTTCCTCCCTCATAAGATCTCATTGTTTGCAACTATGAACTTTCACACTGAGCGCCGGGTCTTCTGGGATTTCAGTCCAAGCTAAATGTTGACGATCCTCATTATATGTCGCTCTTTAGTGCCAGATCTCTGAATGATGGCGGATGAAAACGAATCTTATAGAATCTTGCTAAATGACTTCTTTATAATAAGCGTGCTCCCTAAAGTGTCTCAACTCACTTTTATTGAAGATGTGTTTATAAAATCAGCTGAATTCAGACCAAACGTCGACTGGATTTGATGGTGTTTGTCATTGTTCATGTGTGTTTCAGATACTCAGACGTGTGCGTATGGCTGGCACAAGTTTCAGAGTCACTGTTATAAGTACTTCACACATCATCTGACATGGGACGCTGCGGAGAGAGAGTGTCGTATACACGGAGGACATCTCACCAGCGTTCTGTCTCATGAGGAGCAGATGTTTGTCAATCGTAAGTGTTCAGTGTTTAAACACCAAACCTTCAGTATCATTACACTGACGCACTAATGCAAAACACTTCTACTTAAAACCACAGATTGTGTTCTTCAGTTCAAGCCATAAACATCATCATTTACTTGACATTGACATTTCTATCGTCTTGTAGGTTTGGCACATGAATATCAGTGGATTGGGCTCAATGATAAAATGTTTGAGGGAGATTTCCGCTGGACCGATGGAAACCCGATGGTAAGACTGATCGATTGTAGACCTTAAAGGGACAGTTTTCCAGTCCATCTACTGTAAGCTCTCTGTAACGACGGCCGATGTCTTTGGCATTTTTTAATACAGATATGAAACATTTATATTTACAGTAAACATGCAGATGTCGTTTTGCAAAAGTCATTAAAGTATTTCATGCTTAGAGAACATTAGCATATTCTCCATAGTGTACATTCTGCATACTTGACTTGTGTTGACTGTGTGATCGAGCACTAAGAGCTCATCGTGTGTTTGCGTGTGTGTTTGCATATGATAGGTTTAAAAAACACAGATTTAATATCTGAAATGGAGCTTTGTGTTCAAGTCATGCAAATGAAGTCCATCAGTGCGTTCTGATGAAGAACCATCATGATTTCTACCAGGGAAAGTCCCATGTGCTCATGCCAGATGTGTGTTGGCTTTGATCTCTACATGTGATGTTTGCGCCCTCATCTGGGCACTTGTTGTGGTGCACGAGCAGTCGTCTTGATGTCTCCGTTTTTTCTTCAGCAATTCGAGAACTGGAGATCGGATCAGCCCGACAACTTCTTCTTGGCTGGTGAGGACTGCGTGGTGATGATCTGGCATGCAGACGGCCAGTGGAACGACGTGCCGTGTAACTACCGCATGCCCTTCACCTGCAAGAAGGGCACAGGTGAGACGTCCTCCTGTTAAAGGTGCTGTGAAAGTGAATGTGAAGTGTTTTTAATCTCTCCGTCTGGTGTCAGTATCCTGCTCTCAGCCTCCTGTCGTGGAGAACACACATATCTACGGCTTTAAACCGCACTATGAGGTGAACTCGCTGGTGAGATATCACTGCAAGAAAGGCTTCATTCAGAGACACGTGCCCACTATCAGATGCCGAGAGGACGGCCGCTGGGACGAAACTAAAGTCACGTGTATAAATCGTAAGTTTGAAGGAAATATTATCAGCTTTAATAGAATGGAAACTATCACAGTGACCAATAGTAATGTGTTGATGGGATGTTGTCGAGGGGAGATGGAGCCAATAAAATATCGGCAACACTTCACATTAAAGTTTCCTTCGTAAAGCATTTATAAACGTGTTTGTTAATGATTTATAAGTCGTTCACAAATGCATTATAAAACAGTTATAACTGCATGAATAAAAGGGATTCTAACCTCCCAAATAGTGAGCCGTTTTAACTCACATGTTATAAATGCTTGATAAATGTATTTTTCATTATTTATTTTACTCAAAAGCAGATTTACACTTTTAAAACCATCTTGATTCGATTCTGAATATCTTGCAGTGCTCTCCAGAATGCCTTCAGATCATGATGAGCAGTTTTTCTTGCTTACCAAGATAAATTCATCAAACTTTTGAAGTTTTTAACACTAAATGCACAAAATTGACTAACTTGTTTGTTTAAGCTGTTTAATAGTTCATCAAAACCTGAAAACATTGATTTATTATTTATTGTAGAAACAGAATTCTGGCTCACAAGGCAACATCTCTGATGTGAATGATATATTTAGATGTGTGGAATGAAAGTGCACTTTAAAGAAAAGTTGATGCCTGTGAAGTAGTCACTCACTACTTTAAAACACCAAACTTATAAATGTTAAAAAATAGAGTTAAAAATGTTAGCAAACCATGAAAGTGTGCCTTAATATAATGGATGCATGTGAACCATTTATTAATGAGTTATGAACGTTAGTAACTTGTGAAATTTAAAGACTATACAACAATAAGAAAAACCAACACAACACCTTACAGTCTCCCGTCTGACAGCCTATTTTGCAAACAACATCAAGATAATAATCAATCTTCTTTCGAGTCAAATATATAATGAATAAATACATTTATTTAGCATTTATTACACAGCTCATTTGAATGCTTGATTCTGATTGGCCATTCACGGCATTCCAAGGGTTGTTATTTTCAAATAACAACCGCTCAAATCTATTAACACCCTGTAAACCAGATACTGCTAATCATTTTGAGAGGGACAGTTTAATATTACACAAAAATGAATTATAAATGTCTTTTAATAACATTTATGACATTATATTTACATATGATTAAACCAATGTGCCTGTTCGTGACGTTTGAACGTCGTTTCTAACTTTAAAACTAAACGACTTTTCCTAACACAAGGTCTGCATTCAGTAAAAATGAGCTTATCAAATATTTCAAATTCACATTTCATGTCCACTTTATTTCTCATGTGGCAAGTAGCCGTGTAATAAGCGGGATAATGTACAAGCAGCCGGCTGTTATCACAGAAATAATCTCCTCCAGTGTGATACAAGACCCTCCACTTCACCTCCTGATCACACTGTCGGGGATTATTTCTGTTATAACCACCGGCTGCCTGAACATTATCTCTTACATTACATGAGATAAAACGGCTCACTATTTTCAGGTATTTTGTCAGAATCCCCATTTTTATTCATGCAGATATAACTACTTTATTATGTAATTTGTACACAATTTATTAATAAATAACGAACACATTTATAAGTGCTTTAGGAAGGGAACATTAATGTAAATCCAGCTGGAATATGATAGAAAGCACACTGATCAAATATATCATGCAGTTGTTTTGATGCATACGTGTGTTTTATGAACGTTTCGTGTGTCTTAAGAGAACCTTTCAAATCTGTTTGCTTCACAGCGTCTGCTTACCAGAAGGCATACACACACATACACCAGAACGACGACTTTAAGAATGTTAAGAAACACAACGATGAGTCGACTCAGAACAGTGAACGCTGGTCAATTAAAGACAACTTCAAACAATGATCTCTGAACACAGTGAACAGCTCCAGTCCAAAGGGACGAAACCCAACCATGTGCCTGATGAATGTTTGTGAAGCAGAGACGTGAAGAACCCTGAGAGACTGCAACACACACACACACACACACACACACACACACACAAGATCATCAGCCCACTGAGAGACGAGTCTACTTGATTCTATGCAATAACAAATGAAATCACATACAGTATTATATTAGCGGAGGTAATGTCATGTATATAGTGGAGGTGATGATCATGCAGAGTAAAAACAGCTGTGAATGGTGACTTTTTAAACTTTTGCTAAAGGGAAATCTCAGTTCTGATATAAACACTGCGGTAACTAATGCAATAGAAACACAACCATCCAAGAGGAAAACAATGGACCGCATCTCATGACTGGACAACAGTTCTTCATCATGATCTTCCTCACTGGATTACACAAGTAATAATCTCAAAACTCAACTCTCGTCATCATATTCACATATGGCTTTAAAATATATCGCCTGTTTTTTATATGTGGGTTTGTTATATTTAACCATTTGTACCTTTTAAAAAAAACGAATGTCATGGTAAAATATGAATACTGTAGGGGACCTACGTGCGGTTGAATGTGTCAGCCGTTTATTGTCGGACATTATTACAAATTTTATAGCCATAGAAGTTTAATTTATTGCTGAAAATACATTTAACAATGAACGAACTGTGAGATTTTGAATAATAAAGCGCTATTGGAATATTAACAACAGTTTTGTTATGAGTGGTCTCAACGGTGATGCCACACATTTCTCATCTTGTGTGAATTCAATTATGTTTCTTGAAAATGTAAAAATGCAGGAGGTTTTCAGAAAGCGTCAAGTTTAGAGGAATTAATGTAAAGTTCTTTTAAAACATAAATTCGTGCGCGAGTGCTGTTCGTCCGAGAGAGGGCAGTGTAACGCATCAGTCATTTATAAACCTTTAGCAATGACGTTCCCTCCAAACAATGTGGAATGATCTGCCTGCTGCTACAAGATCTGCAGATTCTGTAGCCATCTTTAAGAAACGTCTGAAAACGCATCTCTTCCGTCAACATCTGACTGATCTGTTCTGACTCTATTTTCTTCTCTACTCTTTATAAAAATAAAAAATAAATGAATGAATGAATGGTTCTGTATACTGTGTTAGGTTATATGAGACCCAATCCTCTTTTTTTGATTGCACTTATGCTTTTGTTGTACTTATGCTGTCCCAATTGCTTCCATTGCCTACCCCAAATGTAAGTCACTTTGGATAAAAGCGTCTGCTAAATGACTAAATGTAAATGTAAACGAAATATATCTTTGTGTTTCTCACTACAATCAGTGTATTATAGTATGGTTAGATATAAATATCATTATAAATAAATAAAAAACAGTTAATTGACAATCTAAAAAAACATCTTTGTTGGTAAGTGCGCGTTCACATAATAACAGAAAGACGTGTTCGCTGTAGTGGGTGTTTCTGAGGGGGGGTGAGCGCGCGACTGCCGAGCGTCACGATGGATTGTGGGATTGACAGTGGCGCGGGGAACACGTCGTTCAGGTAAAACGCGATGTGGTTTGTATGCGTGTTTCTCGAGCTGCTGTGGAAATGAAAGTTAAGACACTGAGAGAGTCCACTCGTTTATAAACGCTGAATTGCGTCACTCACTCACGCAAGACTGACAGATCATCGGCTAATTTGATTGGACCATTACATTTACACGAATGAGCAATTTCTATGAAGAACGTGGATGTTTACTGTCTTCAGAGATGTCATTTTAACAATTTAAGCTCTATCTTCTACATTTTAATTGTGATACTGTAATTGGCTTGAGTTTTAATGAAATACGTTTAATTGCCGCTGAATTAAAACAGACTCAGTGATGAGTTGAAACTGTAGAATAATTAAGTATGATGAAAGCGACAGGCTTTATTTAAAGTAAAATCCTAAGTATAAGTTTTTAAACTGTTCTGTATCCCACAATGCAGTTCTGCAGACAAGTCTGATAAATTGCCAAATATAAACGCTTAACACATATAACTGACGTCATATGTCCATATATCAGATTTCTGTATGGCACGTGTTCATCTTTGCTCATTTCTGCTGAGGAACAGTTCTTTCTTCACAAATGGTTAGGAGGGTCAGGTTTTCCTCAAACATGGATTAAAAATGTCAAACATCGATTTAGAAGAGAATAACTCAACATGAGGAAACATGGAAAGGTCATGTGACCTCAATGTGACGTCCTGCAGCCTTTCAGTAAAACAGATTTGAGCCGCACACAATCTCTTTATTATTTAACTAAATGAGCTGTAAATAAAAACAAACACGTTTATGTGACTAGTTTATTTCTTTTAGGTCCAATGTTTTGTCGACATCGATAGGTTCAAATCATTCAGTTATATTTGATGTACATAAAACAAGGGTGTCAAATGTTGCCTTTAAAGACAAGACTAAGCATTCAGTTCTAAAAGTGAATCTGAAATCTTGTAAACAAGGCACATGGACCGACACCGGAGTGAAAGCTAAAGAATGTGAATACAACTGCAAGTCCAGTATTATTTAGAACCATTGTGTGTTTTGACATATTTTTCTTTTGTGACGTAACTCCATACAGCGGCTAAAACTCAAAATCTTCAATTGCGCACTTTTATAACATTGTTAATAAAACCTCTTGTTGTTTTTTTTGCTCAGTTTGGCAGTCTGTTTTGATTCTCTAAAGGTTTTCTGCACATGCTAACTGTGCTCTTGAGTTTTTTCTGAGTTCTTCATGTAAACCTTTACCTGCAAGGTCTGTCTGGTCTACAATAGATAAGAAATCACATTGTGCTGTTTTTTTGTACTAAGTAAGATCTTCATCATCATCACTGTTGTCTTTTATCATCACCTCAGTGTTGATCTTTGTAAACAGTAACATGCATAGACTAAAACTACTCGTCTTCATAATTAGAAACTGTGCTTTCTTTCTCTAGCAAACTCATTTATTTGAACGTTTGGCACCTCTGCAGGAGGAAACGTTTGGTGATATGTTTTCTATTGTTTCAGGAAATGATCATATCGGCTGTGAAACACAAATGAAGATTTATGATGAAGATCACATGCAAACATTGTTTGATACTTTAAGAAAGAGAATGAACATAAACAGCACTCTACTTTTATATTTCAGTACTTAAAAAAACAATATTTTTCTTTCTAAATGATGTGACTCAACATGGCTTGGTTTGAAAAGTGTTGTACATTATAGCACCCTGTCAGAATGGCAAAAGGAAAACGTGTGATCGAACGATTTATAATCTTTATCTTATATAAGCTGTCATGTTTTTTAAATGATAAACTAAGTGTCAGAAGGTAACGGTTGAATGTGTTGAAGCTTAACTGTCATTCCCATCACCCCTCAAGATACCGCACGCTAAACAGAAGAACTCCGTGTGTGACATCTTTGTTTTCTTAGCCTCATGTTAATATTTTTGGAGAAGTCTCGACTAGCTTCAACCAAACCCCCATCACTTCCCTTCATTCTGTATTACAGTATCTAGAGATTTTGTCACAGTTTAACACTTGAACGAACTCCTTACATCAGAACGTTCAGTTCTCGAGTTAGCGCGGCGTCTCATTTCTCGCTCTTGTAGCAGTAGACGCCGTACAGTTTCTGCTTCTTATCCGGGAACCCGGAGAAGCGTACGGCGGCCTCCGTGGGACTACAGCGCCGGCGGGGATGTGAGATGGGGTAACGCACGCTACCGTCCGCCAGCCAGCCCGCGTCACAACGATCGTAGCCCAGCAGCTTCCACGCCGCGTACATCTGACCCACTTTAGCCATCTGAGCGCCGTCTTTCTTGCAGGCCTGCACCGCCTCGTCGTACGTGAGTTTGGAAGGGTGTATCAAGTAGTAGAAACGTCCTGGAGAAAAATCAGGAGACATTTTAGAAAGGTCAGTTTAAATCTGTGAAAGTATAGTAACGATTTATGAAAAACGAAATAAATATGGAGGCATCTCAGAACTGAGCTCAGCCAATCAGAATCAAGGACCAGAACTGACGGTTTTATAATGTGTTTTATTGTACAGCGTTGAGAACAAACCTCTGAAGCTAGAAGTGAAGCAGTAGACGTCATATCTCTCTTTTTGCTTGTCTCGCATCCCGTAAGTCCTAACGCCGGGGATGGTGTTCTTGCCTCCGCACGGTTCTCTGGGTTTGGTGATGGGGTACTGAACGGATCCGTCACTGAGCCAGCCGGCGTTACACCAGTCCAGACCGTCTCTCCAGGCGTCGTACAGCTGCTCGAAAGACGCCACGATAGCGTCCTGATCTCTGCAAGCTTTCTCAGCATCATAGAAGTTCAGGATATAGCGACCCAGACGAGGAAAATAGGGGAACACGATGCCTGTGGAGTCAAAATGATCGATCATTATAGTAATGTTTGTAACATCGGTAGTGTGTGCAGTGTAGTTCTGTTGATAAAGTATTGAATGAGTAATGAAGTATATATAATACAAAATGATGCTTTTCATCGAGGTATTAGTGTGCATAATTGTAAACTACAATAAAATCTTTATAATCTGGCAATAATCACATATGTAATTGCTAAACCAATGTTTTCTCAGCTGGATGGAGGCCATGGGTGGAGACCAAGAGGACAAGACTAAATGTGCCTTGGCCCTCATATCGCTTGCGTCAGGATCTCACATTTATAAACTGAATCATGTTTATATTGCACAAGTGTGAAGTCAGCAGCAGAGCGTTATCACACAGCCTGGAGGATTCTGGGATATCGCATCGCGTGATGTCATTTGATTTACACCAATAAACCAGATTCTCTGTTCAAATGAAATGTTGCTGCGCTTTACCCTGCAGGTCGAGAGTCACGACGGTCGTGTCATCTTCAAGTCCATCGATGATCTCACACTTATACTTCCCATAATCCTCCAGTGTGATGTCATTGATGACGAGCGAGGCGTCGTTCTCGCCGTCGTTCAGGAGGTGCACGCGGCCGTGGAAGGGACCGTAGCTCTTTTTGTGGAAGCCCATGGCTACAAACACATTGATCTCCTTCAGGTAGTCTGACGTGAGTTTGGTCCATTTAATCCTCAGCTTGGGGTTCGGGACGGATGAGGGATCCCGCTTGAATTTGCATGGTAGTGAGGCGTTGCCTCCGCGTTGAGAGATCACTTTGGGTTGTGCTGTGTCAACTGTGAGCTGAGGACCATTTTCTGTTAATCACAAAAGAGAGAGTGAGAGAGAGAGAGCAAGAGAGGGAGGGAGAGAGAGAGAGAGAGAGAGACAGAGAGAGAGACAGAGAGAGAGACAGAGAGAGAGAGAGAGAGAGGGAGAGAGAGAGAGCAAGAGAGGGAGAGAGAGAAAGAGAGAGAGAGAGAGAGAGACAGAGAGAGAGACAGAGAGTGAGAGAGAGAGAGCAAGAGAGGGAGGGAGAGAGAGAGAGAGAGAGAGAGAGAGACAGAGAGAGAGACAGAGAGAGAGACAGAGAGAGGGAGAGAGAGAGAGCAAGAGAGGGAGAGAGAGAAAGAGAGAGAGAGAAAGAGAGAGAGAGAGAGAGAGAGACAGAGAGAGAGAGAGAGAGAGAGAGCAAGAGAGGGAGAGAGAGAAAGAGAGAGAGAGAGAGAAAGAGAGCAAGAGAGGGAGAGAGACCAGGAGAGAGAGAGAGAGAGAGAGAGAGAGAGAGAGAGAGAGAGAGAGAGAGAGAGAGAGAGAGAGAGAGAAAGACAGAGAGAGAGAGCGCAAGAGAGGGAGAGATACCAGGAGAGAGAGAGAGAGAGAGAGAGAAAGACAGAGAGAGAGAGAGAGAGAGAGAGAGAGAGAGAGAAAGACAGAGAGAGAGAGAGAGAGAGAGAGAGAGAGAGAGAGAGAGAGCAAGAGAGGTACAGAGACCAGGAGAGAGAGAGAGAGAGAGAGCAAGAGAGGGAGAGAGAAAAAGACAGTGAGAGTGAGAGACAGAGATAGATAGAGTGAGAAAGAGTGAGAGAGAGAGAGAGAGAGAGAGAGAGAGAGATAGATAGATAGAGTGAGAAAGAGTGAGAGAGTGAGAGAGAGAGAGACATGACGTGACTTAAGATCAAGATAAAGATAATAAGATGCTAAATTGGATAGACTGGCCGTGGCTCAGATTCATGTCAGAACAGCCTAACAATGAAGTAGATTTAATTTTGGAAAGTTTTGATGTGTTTTATAAGTGATATTTATTCTATTTGGCTCTTTAAATGGGTTGTTTTCTTTCTCAAAGCTTGATGTATTGACTGTATTGGTAAGCGTCCATTACTGGAGGGGTTTTGTAAGCAAGGCAGCGTAAATCTAATCTCACTTTGGCTTCAGGCCGTTTTGGTTTTGTGAATACACAAATTGTGTTTGCCAGATTTTGGAGCGATGAAAATCCCCTTCATGTTAACAGAAGAACTGTTCTCCAGTTTTAAACCTTCATGAAAGACACACATAAACCTGACGGCTGCTCATCTGTGCTGAACAATATTTGATATATTTCCCGATGTGTTCTGTAAAGATGTTGTTTCTAGGTTTATAGAGAAAGTTAAATCTAGATTTACAGCCATCAAGTTAAACAGTAAATGATGAAATAGAAATGAAAGTGAGTGGACATCTTCAGAATGTTTTGTTGTTGTTGTCTTCTACAGCGGGTTAAACTCATCTGGTTTTCATTACAGCTCTGAAGTGACGGGAAGCATTTAGGATGTGACTGACGTGTCAGCGCTCTGAGGTAAAACAAACATCATGTTTACACGCATGTGCAAGAAATCTACTCTAGTACACTCTCAGAAATCAAGCTTTCAGAAGTGGGCCATAAGGTTCCATAAAGAACATTAAACAAGTTTCTCTGTAGTGAAAAATATAAAATAAAGATGAGAAACAAGTTTAAAAACATTTATAAAAAGGTTTAAGGAGCAAAAAAGACTCATCTGTGGCATCGCTGCAAGGAACGCCTTTATTTATAAGAGTAAAACTGGTTTTAATGAACTTTATTTAAATGAAGGACTTAAGGTTTGTTTAGTGGTCTGAAGCGTATTTGATCTGGTTATGTGTGAGGTTTTAATTGTTATTAATGGATATTTTTTACATTTATATTATAGTTTGTTGATTGTGAGAGATGACAGTCATCAGACATCAGAGTAAATATAGAACGCCTCGGCTTATCTAAACTGTGTCCTGTGACGTGAGCCAGAAGAGCCGACACCTCATGAGATAATGACTCTCTAGAGCTGGAGGGGAACTAAACATTTCGGGGAGGAGCAGTACAGCCCCCCCCTCTCTCTCTCTCTCTCTCTCTCTCATGATCAAACACACTTTACCTGAGATGTAAATGGTCCTGTAGTGTTCCAGGTCACTGTACACATCCTCAAACTTGTCTGCGTGGCTCACAGAGAGGAGGAAGAGGCTCAACAGAAACATCATCTTGTTCATAGCACCGGGGGGGTTGGGGTGGTCACTTCACTACACACACACACGCACAGAGAGAGACGGGGGAAGTGAGACAGAATGTGTGTATTTGACTTTATTTATGTCATGTCATTCTTAAAGAGACAGTTCACTAAAAAAGGATTCTGTCATCTTTTCAATCCTGTGTGAGTTTCTTTCTACTTCAGAACACAAAAGAAGATATTTGGCAGAATGTCGATCATCCAACAACACTGAACTCCTTTGACCTCCATTGTACGAACACAAAACCACTGAGACATTTCTCAAAATATCTTCTTTTGTGCTCCACTGGAGAAAGAGTCCAATTTACAAGCACGTGAAGATGAATAAATGATGACAGTATTTAAATGACTGTCTCTTTAATGCAGTAACAGATTTTGTGTAACAGTCATCAGATGCCCTGCATTGTGCAGTGCTGTCACACACACACACATACTGTACACGAACACTGTGTCCTTTTCACCCAGCAATGTTATTTCACACATAAGTGGAAAATGACAACAAGACCTTTAAACTTTTACATGCATCTTAAATAAAACATCTGCAGTCTTTAGCATCAGCGCCGCAGACCTGCGTCCCATCCCGTACCCTTCACCGCAAGAGACTACATCACAAACTAGCACAAAACTTTGCAGGATGACTTCTTAAGAACGATTCAACAGAACAGCGCAGAATTCAGAAAGCACTTACCATCTTACAGAGCTGTGGACACGTGAGATCTGGAGATGATGAGAGTGTGTGTGTGTCTGCAGTCGCTGGGATTGATCAGAGATTCTTCATTTATTTGAGAGTGCTGACGCACTGAGGTACTTCCTCTCTACTGCAGTCAGCACAAGTGCTCTGCAGAGTAACCAGAGTAACCCCCCCATCACCCCCCAAAGCCTGCAAACACTCATTACGCATACAGGATCCCACCTCTGATAACACATGCAGTGCCCTCGCTCTCTCGCTCTCTCTCTCTCTCTCTCTCTCTCTCTCTCACCACAGTACAGTACACAATAAACTCAACTCATATTAAACATGTATAGAACTAGTTCATCATTATGTTTGCACCTAGAGTAAAATATGGAATTATGTAGTATACATTAGAAGTGTCACACACACAAAACTTTAAAGTGAATTTGACTGAAAGAATGATTTATTTATTTATATTTTTGATCAATATCACAATAATATCATTTTTACCAGAATATTTGTATCTGTATTTGCTTGTGATATTTAGCAGACGGTTTGTATAAAGCACTTTACAACAACTAATAAGGAATTTGTCCTTGTTTGTGAACTGAAAAAACCTCATTGATTGTTGTTTTAAATATAGTGTAGACAAACCATGCCATTGGGTTAAATAAATCACAGGTTCAGTTCAACTCGCGATTGGTTTGTTCACATTGAAAAACGAAATATTTTTAAATATTTTTTCCTGTGTTCGCAGAAAGGAAATGCATTGAAAAAAAAACGAATAGAAAACTAACAAACTCATTCTGCACTCATAAAACGATGAGTCCAGAGTGGATTTACTATGTTTAATTCCCCCACAATCCACTTTACTTTACGACACAATTGTCCGAGCTGAAAGAGTCTGTCCACACCCAACAGTGTTTTTTAGGGTGACTGCAAACCAAACACAGACGGTTAACTCTTATTCATACTAACAGCAGTGTTGACAGAGAACAGTATTGTCACCAAACCCTTTCCTATTGTGTCCTGTGAGGTCAAACACAGAGAAAACAACACAAAAACACACCAGAACAACACCTCATTATTATCATCATCAGAAGAATTACAGTCCTAAACAACATGAGAATGATTGTCTTAGAAAAAGAGGCTGTGAAACTCTTCCACGTTAGATGTGTGACTTTAAACACCGAATGCTGCGTCATCTTATTCCTCTTTAGTTTTTAATGTTACCGCCGTGACGTTAAACCAAATGAAGATGATTTCACTGCAGTGTTTGATCAGATGAAGTGATGGTCACAGGTTCAGTGAAATGTGAGCGGTCGGGCATGGCATCATCTCTGTAAGTCTGGGACACGTCCCATTTAAACAAGACCGTTGAACTCCAGCACAGATTGTACCAGATGTGCAGAACTTTCCTTTCATCATTTGGAAATCTTTTGTGCAAACCAAAACCTTTCACTTTTCAGACATTGTTTAGTTAAATGTGCTTTTAGGCCAATGACAGTGAATGTCTTTTAAAAATGCTTTGACTCAAATGAACTTTCCTCCTGTAAATCATACAGATTTATACATAAACAACACTGTTCCCTAAACTAGGCCTGCTCGAGTATGACACAAATCATAATCACGCTTATTTTGCTCAATATTGTGATGCTGGTTATTTAACATGATTACTCACTCACTTTCGAAACAACATAGAAAAATAATAACTTGGGATTTAAACTGTGAATTCAACTGAGAAAAATGTAAAGAAGTAGCACAGCTGAACTGCTGTAAAGGAAAGGGGTGCGCTGTGGATTTATAACACAACATAAGAGATGATTCATGCAAAATGGAATGAGGCACAATAATCTTTTTATCTGGATTACTTTGTCTTTGTAATTGTTGAAGGCCAAATTGACGATTACAATTAATTTACGATCAATTGCGAAACAGTCTTTCATCACAACAGAAAAGCTGTCAGCAGACGCACTGTTTGACTACACAACATTCACGGTAAAATTTCCTTCAGACTGATGTTGTGTTACACTCTTTGACCCTGTCACAATATAGAATTGTAATATATTTAAGTTTCCTATTCAATAATCTATCATCACATATCTGTTGGTTATTTACAAGAGTCGTCCCCAACACTTGTGATGTTTTTTATAGTGTGTGTGATCATGTACAGATGTGTTGTCGTCTAGCTGAAGAGAACAGACTCAGTAAACTCACAGTATGTAGATCTTCATACATTATATGAATAGTAGTTTTTTTCTATATTTGTATTAAAGCTGTAATTTTTTTTAACAATCGATTATTGAGCAAGTACATAAAAAGTTAAAAAATGGTAAAAGAGTTTATAATAGTGATAGGATAAGTTGTGTTGTAGGGTATGATATTGTGGGAAATGTCCATGTGATGCCTTAACCTGTAACCTGCAATTTGATCTTTCAAACAGAGATGGCGACAGAGAGGCACAAGTGAGGATTACAGCTTTAAATGGATTTGTAATGTTGTGCTGATGATGATTGATCCAACTGGGATATATCGCCCTCAAAAGGGCCCTTCAGAGTGACAACAATCATGGCCGCCGTACTGAAGGGTCATTCCAAACCCAAGTGCTCAAAACAGGCCACTTCAAAGGGCCCTTCAAAACAAAGGATTTCGAAGGGTACAACTGATGGTCACTTCGGGCTCCCATGATTCTTTACGTGGCGTCGCAGCCTCCTTATAGGTGCGGGATGATGATGCAGAAGGGTACTTCAAGTAACAGTTGTTTAGTCCCCTACACCCTTTAACCCTTCAAAGCTCTCACTCCGGCGGGTGAACCATTCGAAGGGCTTAGGGCACGAGAAGCGCTGGAGGCGGTTAAAGCTCTACAGATGACGGTAATGTTTCTCAGGTGAGAACAGGACAGATGAGGGGAAACCTGTGACTCATGTTTAATGATTGTATTCACATCACATCCGTCAGAGAGAGAGAGAGAAGAGGTTCTTCTCTTCAAACAAGACGATCTGTTTGAAGAACACATGAAACATCAGACTGATGACAGATAGATGAAGTCTTCTATTTACTGCCCTGCTTATTAAAGGCCTTTCTGTGTTTGTGCTTAACATGAGCACTCAGAAAGTCATATTTTACAGTTTACATCACCGAGAACTGATCTGAGATCTGCTAACATAAACACTGCTACGTGAATGTATTCTATAAGGACTTTAATGCTCAAAGAATGTCAGTGTTAACACAGTAAAGTGCAGAATTTACAGTCTGTTATTATAAGGAAAGAATCTCGAGTAAATGGAACCAAAACGGTTCTTCTGTAGCATTGCTGTGATGAAAAAAAATCGCTTTTCACACAAAAAAATGTTGAAATAGTTTACCGCATGTGTTTCACATCTGACCCTTTACATCTGACCCTTTGGAGCAACAATATGCAAAGGTCAGAAAACAGATCTGCCATTCAGCGTGAACAAGAGACTCTGTTCTGAACAATACAAAGACTGATTCAAATATAGAACTAGATGTGTGATGAGTGGCAATGCATACTAACTTACTGAATACTGCACAATACTGTTAAAATATCTTCATTTATAGACGGATTCAAAGCGACAACTTAAACAAACCTTACTGCATTCGTGGACACATTCACAAACAATAGAACATCTGTAGATTATTTCTCATAACAAGCAAAAGAAACCGAGAGAAGCGTTACTTGGTTAAACTCGTCTCTCCGTTATTTTGAATTAAGACTGCGATACCAAACTCAACCGCTGTGATTTCAGTGTACAATATGGTTTCTTTAAATGCGACCAAACTCATTCAACAACTTGTTTTTTATTAAACACATCGTTTATTTAATTATTTGTGACCCCGGACCACAAAACCAGTCTTAAGTAGCAAGGGAACATTTTTAGTAAAAGACAAAAAAACTTTGTATGGGGCAAAATTTTAGAGTTTTCTTTCATGCCCAAAATCATTAGGATATTTAGTAATAATCATGTTCCATGAAGGTATTTTGTAAATTTCCTACCTTAAATATATAAACTTTATTTTTGTGAGTGGATGTCCTGTCACAGCGCCTCTGATTAACAACTTCAAAGGCAATTTTCTCAATATTTTGATTTTTTTGAAGCCACAGATTCGTGAGTTTTAAACGGTTGTATCCCAGCCAGATATTGTCATATTCAAACAACTCAAACATCAATAGAAATCTTATTTATTCAGATTTCAGATTATGTAAAAATCTTAATCTCTAAAATTGACCCATAAGACTGGTATTGTTGTCCAGGGTCACATTTAAGTAAAATAATATTAACATAAATTAAATTAAATTAAATGTAAATAACTATATTATTAGACACTAGCCAAACACAGACCAGAAGTAAATCAGGCGCACGCGTTCGATGAAACCGTCTATAGAAACGGTGGAAGTGAAACACAAGTCTTTAAGAAATGTTACACATTGTAAAGTAAAGTGTGATATGTTGTTTAACTGAGCAACATATGTTCATTTACATTTTTGAAAGCAAAAGATGTTATTTTGTCTTTATCTGAGTTTATCTGCTTATTTTCTGTGAGTGTACATCATTTTAAACACATTGAGTTTGAATTACATTGAACATAAATTCCATTCATTTTTGTTGTTCTATCATGAGTGAGGTCTGTGTGCTCAACACATAAAGAGTCTTTGAGTGAAACCGCACAACCTGAACCACACGTATCGTAAGGAATGGACGATTAACCGCAGACCGACTTCTGGATCATTCTTAAAGGTGATGTGTGTTAATACTTCTGTTTAAACCCACATGAAAAAAATACTGTGGTTTTTACTATAGTAAACTGAAGTATAGTGTATAATAGAGATAATGACTACACTTTATTATTATTGTGTACTAAAGTGTTTTGCCATATTTACTATAGTTAATTGTTAAACTATAGTAAATACACATTGGATGTTCTAAGTAATACACACAACACACTTTTTGTGTAATGAAAGTTTAGACATGCTTTTCAACACATGAATCATTTTGTGTTGGTTTCGTGATAGATAAATAAATAGTTCTAGTAACACAACATGTGCCACTAACTTAACACAGAGATGTATTCTCTTCAGGACAGATTGTGTTGTTTTTTAGAGTGCAGTAGTATTCTAACAATATATCATTTAGAAGTACTGTAGTATCTTGGTGTTCTACTACAGTTTACTATAGTACATTTGTTTACTAAAAAAACATTTAGTCGGTGGTGTGACAAAAATGTATTAATGTCTCTTTCATCTCGCACACTTGATTTAACCCAACCACTCAATAACAGAGACAGTGAACCGTGTGTTTGATACAAGAGACACGTGTTGAAGTAAACCATTCCTCTTTATTCATTTCAGCATCACAGCCAGCGTAAAACCAGCTCAACCCATAGCGTGACGCCGACACGTCAGATGCTGGAGTGTTTTTAAAACCCAGTATAAAAATAGTCATCACTTCTGAAATTACACAACAAGGGCCTATTTATCCATCTTAAAAACGCTCTGTAAGGAGTGGGCCTGTTGCTCTAGAGCACGGCTGTTTATTTAATCCAGAATTCCGTACTGCAAATAAACCCTTCATTGAGTAAGAATGTTTTCCTGCAGTGGTACACGGAGCGGCCTCACGGCGAGCCCCCCGTCCAGAATCTCATTAGAGCTCTGTGGGTTGTGACGTCACCCTCGCGCCACCTTAACACACACAAAGAACCCTCAGTGCCTAAACTACGACCTTCAGCCGATCCAAACACCACCACCTCGTCAACTCTCCCAAATTCACTTTCATTCACACATTATTCATTACGATCTACACATAACATATGTAACAACAAAAAATCGGTCTGTGGTACAAATACTTTAAATAGTGTAGGACGCGTGCCACACAGTTTGACCCTGTGCATTAGACAGAGCTGCTTGTTTGTGTGAAGTGTGTTTGTCGTTGTGCTCGTTCGTGTGTGAGGTTAACTAATGCCGCTTTTTTTCCAGAGGAGTCCAGTGATCTAGAGCCCTGTGATCTGCGCGATGTGGGAAATCACGAAAGCGTAATTCTATTATTTAAACATGTCCTCTGCTTGTTCTGCGTGTCTATGAGTGAACAAGCCGCACATTTTAACATGTTACAAGCATGACAGTCGTGGATTTGTCTGTATCTTATTATACGAGGACATGAGCTTCATCCACAGAGTTCATTTTACAAGCGTTTCACTGTTTAAGTGAAGCTACCGTCAAACACACTGAAACTCAAGCGTCTTTGCGACAACCCGCCAACTTGCCCGATGTGCAACCGCGCTAAATGTTGGAGCACTGCCCACTACGCTATCGGCTCCAACCTACACAGTAATTTTATGGATAAATGTATTTACTACTGTAATGAAGGAAAAAACTAATTTGGTAAAAACGAAGAATGATATGGCCCCAATTTATTCATTTGTTAAACATTAATGTCCTTTTTCAGTTACCTGTCTATTTGTGTGATGACCTGCACTTGTGTTTTATTAAAGATGATAACAGACACATACTTTGAGCTACAAAACTTTAAACCTCTGTAGCACCGGTGCTATGTGCAAAAAAAGGTAACGTACAGCCTTGATCGCCATACACAAGACACACAGACCCCATGTACATCTGATCTGATGTCCTCAGTCAACATTTTCTTCGAGCTGTAGCGTGTTTAACAGTACAGCTTCATCATGTGTTTCGATTGTTATTTCATACAGGACCATCGGACCTTTCTACAATAACAGCCAACACATCCTCGACTACACAACAATGATCCAGATACAACCAGCAAGGATTTACAGACCTGAACGCTTTACAAAAGAACCTTTAAACCACTGAAGACCCTGTCAGGTAACATCAGGGATCATCTAGTTAACTCCAGTAAATCTCCAGATTTGTCCATCATCATTAATATAACTTACAATTCATAGATCAGACAAATATTCCTGTTTCATCTAAACAAAAGACAGCGATCATTCCGTTTGTTTTCCTGAGCTTCTCGATGTTTACATGATTCTCTAATGTAGTGAGCCGTTAACCCCAAAGAGACGATGTGAAATGCTTGGCCTCATCACACACCTACACTGATCTGGAATGAAAGGTCAGATGGAAAATCTCCTGGTATAACGTGTTCTGTCAGCCATGTGAGGAAAAAGGTCAAAGTTCAGCTGCGGTCATCACCTTCCAATGAATGTATCTGTGGAAAATCTGTCAACATGATCTTAAGATCAGCAGCTGTGAGACCCCCAAACAACACACATCACTTTCTCAATGAACCCTGGTGTGGTTTCATCTTTGAGAGAATCTAAAGATGTGCTGCTGAAATATCTCTCTCCAAACCGATAGATGGCAAACTCTTGACAGAGGACTTCATTCATGTGTTAAATAAAGGTATGCATTATTCATTTATACACTGAGTTACACACACACACACACACACACAGCGCACACAATGTTTGTTTAACCAGCTGTTTTCCTCTGTATTGAAGTACGCACCCATTTCTCCTCTTAAGAACATACAGTCAGGAGCTCAACAAACGCTCTTTTCACTTCTCAGAATGTGAGCAACACTTACTGGAGTCAGACTGTCTCATAATTCACAGATAAATAACTCTGAGAATGAGTTATTTGTGTTCATGTTGATAGAGCTTGACGGAACAAACACTACATATTAACTTCACAATACATGTCAACATCATGAGAAATGCTTCTAATTCTTAAAAACCTTACAGACAAATATTTAATTTATATTTAATACTTTATATTAAAAACAACATATTTCATGTAAATCCTGTATGTCATGGTTACCATTTAATTTACTATGTGAAAGTTCAACATAGAAATAAACAATCGAGGTAAAATAGAGAATTGTTAGGCTATTGTTTATAAATTGTTCTCAATGAGATTTGATTTATAACATTAAGGTCTAACTTTAGAGCTCAAATAATAATATGTTGGTATTTGATTAATGTCTGACTCAATTAACTCTTTATATGATTAATATGTATCAATAATTGAGTACAATTCTGAGATGTGTACACAATATTTATGTCAAACTTTATGAAGAGTTTGCTTCCAAAATGAGATAACTCCGTTTTTTTTATTAATATCAAACTGCAGTTGGTTTGTTTTGATTGAAGCTAAACTCAAATTCAGCTAACTAACACAATAAAAATGTGATAATTTTATAAAAAACATGACTTTTTTAAAAATGCAAAAACGGAGTTATCTCTTCATATGTATAATTTCAGTCGTATTTGTTCATGTAGCCTAATTCAGCACTCAATATGCAGAAAATATATTTTTTAATAATTTTTAATAATAGTTTTATTTGTCCTGATAAATCGCTTCTGTTTAAAATATGATTGATTTTGAATCAGGTAAAGTGTCAGAAGAGAGAGAGAGAGAGAGAGAGAGAGAGAGAGAGAGTCTTACCTTGTGAAGCGGTTCAGCGCTGAATGATGAACTCTGACTCTCTCGCGACTCAACTGCACCTCACAGATCAACCCGCGGAGGAAACACACGCGCACGCGCACGTCAACGTCATGATGTTCGCTTCCGAAGTTCTTTTATTTCTGCATCTACACGAGTGTTTCACTGTAGTCGTGACGGTGTGTTGGTGTTATGCTCTGTGCTGAAAGCGGTCGTAACATTTATATGAATTTAATTACATTTATATTGAACTCTTTCACGCAAAGTGGTCGGTTTTGATGACATAGTAGTTGCACGTCAACCTTTACGGAGGCATCATCCTGTCACCTCTCCAGATGAACACTAGAAAATATGTGTTGAAAAAAGTTGCTTCTAGCAGTGAAACACAAAAGAAACACAAAAGAAACTAATCAAAGTTTATCATAATTCACACATGAATGGTTTACACGTTTATTTCAAGCTGTCACACGTGCCGTCCAATTAAAGGGACAGTTCACCCAGAAATAAAAATACTGTCAATAATTTATTCACCCTCAAGTTGTTCCAAATCTGTATAAATGTCTCTGTTTTGCTGAACACAAAGGAAGATATTTGGAAGAATGTCAGTACCTAAAAATGTCTACTTTCCCATTTACTGCCATAGGGAAAATAAACACAATGGGGGGTGGGGTAGGGGCTGAGATCTGACCGGTTACATTCCCATTTTTTTTGTATTCAGCAGAACAAATAAACGTGTACAGGTTCAGAACTATCTGAGGTGATGACAGAATTTCCATTTTTGGGTGAACTGTCCCTTTAAGACAAGTTTCTTTACAACAAAAAGAACCTCTCAATCGCAGGTTGTCCTTGTTTTTCACATTCTCATCTGATGAATAACTGTATAGGGCTGTTTCTGGTGTTTCTAGATATGGTGAAACTTCACTTTCCATTTGATTGAATTAGAGATCATGATGTCATGTTTTCAGCCAAACTTGGTCAAAAGTCAGTTGGTGATATGCATTTGTTTCATTCCGAGGAAAAGCTTTTGAATTTCTCCAATGTTTACAGATGAGGTCACAGTTTAGTTTTGGTCACTTCTTTAAACACACTGATGTGTATTGCACACAACACAACATTACACCTGAGTACACTTTTAGCTTTGGTTTCCATTTGGCACAGAAAAAACATGGTGCTTGTTTTTCTCAGGCCGAAGATTTAAAGACTGAACAACTTGTGAAGTTCAAAGCAGATGTGTGTGTGTTCACAAGCTCCAGGCATCCGTCTATTAAAGTGGGCTGAGAGAAATAGGTTCATGTTCCACTTGTGGACGAGCATTCATCTTCACACATGTGCATTTTTGAGTTGCATGAATGAGAGCCGCTGCTGTTTACAATCAGGCCAAAACAAAGACACCTTTCTGCTAAAAACCTGAAAACACACACACACACACGCACACACACACGCACACACACACGCACGCACACACACACGCACACACACACACGCACACACACACGCACACACACACGCACGCACACGCACACACACACGCACGCACGCACACACACACACACACACACACACACAAACACACACTCATAGACACTCACACACAACCACAAACACACACACGCACGCACACACACACGCACACACACACACACGCGCACACACACACACACAAACACACACTCATAGACACTCACACACAACCACAAACACACTTAAAGAAACTCACAGACACACACCAGACACACACACACACAAACGCACGCATGTACACACACACACACACACACACACACTCATACACATTCACAGACACTTGCCATCACACTTATAGACACTCACAGACACACTCACTAACGCATGCACGTACACACACCGACACACACACACACACACACACACACACACAAACGCACGCATGTACAAACACACACACAAACGCACGCATGTACACACACACACACTCACACACATTCACAGACACTCACAATCACACTTATAGACACTCACAGACACACTCACTAACGCATGCACGTACACACACACACACACACACACAAACGTACACACACACACACGAGCTGAAGGATGTCTCCTCTGAGCACACAGCTTCACTTGTAGAATACAGCTGCTGTATGTCGGCCACAAGGTTTGATTGGTTTTTAAAACAGAACCCTTCAGGAATTTCACTGCTTCACAGTTCCATGTGTTCAGTTCTTGACTCTCTTCAGAGCACAAACTCTCTCTCTGTGAAGTACTGTAGGACAATTCATACTACATACATTTCTGAATATGTATAGCACACAACACACATGGTTTTAAAGAGATGAGTTTGAAAGATTTCGATATGTTAGGAATCAGAATGTCAGGTACAGCTCTCTGAACGGGTCTGGTGTAAAGACACAACATACAGTCAGATACTCGTGTACAGCACTAACATGTGTTATGTGTAAATGGAAGATCATTTTAGTAACAAGACATTGAATAATAAGACTCTCTTTGCTTGAAGGGTAAATCATCATCAGCCTCTTGTTTGATATAAAGGATGGGGTGTACGGAGGATCCTTAACTTAGACTTACAGTAAGCGGGACGTCCTTTGTAGGACATACTGGCAGAAAAGGAAACAGGAAGTGCCACGTTGCTATGACAACACGTTAAACTGGCACACCTGTCAAATTAATTAAAAGAATTCCTACATGAATTTAAGAGGTAAAAAGTTGGTTACTTTCTTCCCTAAACAATGCCAAAAGAGTTAAACAAGAAAAACATTTTGCTTCACTGTTTAAAAAAAAAATTCCATTCCATTAAAACGCTTAAAAATCACTAAACACGTGTAAACCGATTTACTACATATGCCTGCTAAGATTTGAAACACGGGACAAAAATTGTAAACTGTTTTAAAGTCCCAGTGAAATATTAAATCACAAAGCCTATTTTTTATGAAATATAGCAGCGTTTATCAATGTGGGTCATTTTTGTTTTAATTCATGCCCTCGTAATCTCTCTTCTTCACTATAGTCATTTTAGCTTTATTTCAGGATGACTTTGGTATTTTCCGTGTGTTCATGTGTGTCAGCAGTTTTCCAGCAGACACATCCGGTCAGGCAGACTACACAAAACTAGAACTCACGCCTCAAAAATCACAATTCTGTGTGTGGATGTTATGAACGGACTGTTTGTCTGGATTTCTGCGTTGAGCTGAAACTGGCTTGAATGAGTTTTCGGAAACATTCCTCGGGAGGAAGAAGAAAGTTCTGAATCTCAGTGACTTTTAGGCACACATGAAGGACACAACGCTCACAGATGAAGTGACGTGTAGTTTGGTAGAATAAAGATCAGAGCAGCTCTAGCCAGGTGACGTCACAGAGGCACAACATGAAATTCAGCTTTGAGTTCCTGCTGTGACATTGGCATGTTTGCTGTGTGTTTATCAGGGTGTTTTATGTTATCACGTCATTATCATTAAACTAATACAGAGAGTCGGAGGGAATCTATTGTGTGTAGATGTGTTTCAGCGAGGAGTGAAGGGACTCTTTGTCTTCACAGGAGGCTCAGCTCTGTCTCCACTTCCTGTTGTCACAGATGATTGTCCATCACATCCCGTCTCCAGTGTTGGTGCCTGGTGTTTGCTCTCTGATTGACAGCTGAATGAATGAAGCTAAGACTATCTGTGTCAACAGAGGAATGACTGTTTCCTGTGTGTTTGTGTTTGTGTTTGTGTTTGTGTGTGTGTGTGTGTGTGTGTGTGTGTGTGTGTGTATGTGTGTGTGTGTGTGTTCAGTAGGTCCAGATGCCCCCATAAACCTGAGATAAGGTACATTGTGTGTATCTCCATGTTGATTATAAATCAAAGTAAATTAAAAAAGCGTTTTTTTGGGATTTGAGTATAAAAAACAACAGTCTATGGTATGTTCCCGCGAAAATACCAAAACAAACCTGTTTGTGTGTTGATGTGACGTCACACTCGGCCTTACAAACAGAAACATTTGGGAATATACTGAAAAATGTTATGTAATATATTAAATGTTTGGAACCAGGCGCTTATATTTTTTATTAGGCCAATATAAAAGCAGCAGTTCTTTGTTTTTACCCTATATTGTAATACTATAACATTAAAAATGTCTTATTTTTAATATTTTTAAATGTATTTTAAATGATTTAATATATTGTCAGTTAATAGACTTCGTAAGAAGATAATTATCTTTGCGTTTTGACAGAGATTTGACACTCTGACACTTTAAGGGACATATTTATGACATAGTATTATTATATTCTTATACAAAAATGATCTAAATTGGGACATTATAAAATGATCGTCTGATTTACGGAAGAGTGAATCTGGTGTTAATGTTATCTGTTCTGTACCTGAAGTGTCCAGTAGATGTCAGTCGTGTTCTTTGTAGACTGTCAGCAAAGACTCTAGACTTCATCAAGACGCCTCAGTGCTTGAACTGAGAATGAGGAAAAGTGCATCCCTCAGTTTAACCGGAAGTCCCGCCCTCAAGTTGAATCAGCCAATCATCAATCAGAAAGGAGCATTTAAGCTTAAAAACAGTTGATGTCAAGTTTAATTGTTGGTCTGAAATATGTTATTTTATATTTATGTTAGATTTGGTCTTGCATGAGTAAAACAGCGGTCGAGAGAGGAGGCTTTAAAGTCTAACGTGCTTAAATCTGCTGAAGTTATCTAGGACCGAATTAAATGATCTGTTTACTTGAGGAAATGCAAGACTACAGTTGTGTAGTTTCTAGAAATACACGTTGACTTTTTTTTCTAGTTCAAATTAACATTTTGAGTGTGTGATGTTTGTGTGACAAAGGAACCTCTCACTGAAATCACAATATGTGTTCATACATTATCACGTGTGATATAGAAGAAATGAGATTAAACTGATGTCATTATTTATTTTGTGGTTAATGTAGAAGTGTTGTCTATGAGCTGATGTGTGTCAGACTGTGATGGAGTTGTGTCTCATGAGATCTGGCCTCTTTTAAAAGGATTTGCATTGGATCAGATCAGAGTCGGGCCGCTCTGTGTCCTTCAGCAGTCTTGACTCTACAGACACAGAACACATCTCTCAAGTATATTTGTTTTCATCCACACATTAGGGAGTGAACGTTAAACAAATAAACAAAGAACTTTTATTCATCTTGTGGAGCAGGTGTTTATCCTGTGTTTTTTCGTCTTTTGATTTATGTAGGTCAGTTTAATCTATCTTTATTTACATTAGTCTTAAATAAATACTGTGGAATACAGTTGTGTGAAAAAGCATTTGCCCCCTTCCGGATTTTTTGTTTTTTTGCATATGTGTCATGCTTAAATGATTCAGATCATCAAACACATTTTAATATTACTCAAAGAAAACCAGAGTAAATAGAAAATTCTGTTTTTAAATGATGGTTTTATTTATTGAGAGAAATAACAATCCAAACATTACTGACCCTGTGTGAAAAGTAATATAGGACAAATATGCAAAAAATCAGGAAGGGGCAAATACTTTTTCACACCACTGTATATGATTGTTAGTTTAATCTAAATCATTTGAATAAAGAATAAAACAGGGAAAGGTCATGCTGAAATGATCGATCGGTTGTTTAAAAGTGGAAGCAGTCACACTCAACCTGACATCAACACTGAATTATTTTTCAGTAACACATTCCAACAGGCGTTAGACAGCAACCTGTCATTAAAAAAATCACATCTCAAATGTTACAAAAACAGCCTTCTTCCACCTCCAAGATGTTGCCAAATTACAAAATATTCAGTGTGGCTGACGCAGAAAAGCTCATTCATGCAAGACTTGACTTTTCACTAAATAAACTACAGATAGTTCAGAAAGCAGGGGTCAGAGATCTAATGGAGCCGGATTCACAAAACTAAAGATTGTTCAGTTTCAAAATAAGATTGTTCTTAAAATCAATTATAGGAAACTCATAAGAATGTTCCTTCTTAAGAAGGTCTCAAATTATTTCCTAAGAACTCTTCGTTTTTTTCATCAGAATAAAATGACGACTGCTCTGTTAATCAATCTCAAGAAAAAAATAAGAACTTCTCTTCCCTCACTTTGTTCTTAGATTACAGTTTAAGAAAAAATATCACAGTTACGAAGAATTTTCTTCTTAAGAATGTTTTTTGAATCCGCCCTTAGGTCCAGAAAATACAATCATGTAACCCCAGTTTATACAGTTTATACAATAACATTATACATGTATGGGCTAAGGTAAGGGCTATAAAGCCTTAAACGGTTTAGCCCCTTCATACATAACAGAGCTTCTATCACATTACAACCCATCACACTCTCAAGATCTCAAAACTCAGGACTTTTGAAAACATCTAAAATAAATAAATCCACCAAAGGGGTTCAAGCTTTCTCATACGTAGCACATAAACTCTGGAATAGCCTTCCTGATACTATTACAGGGTCAGACACACTCTCCCAATTTAAATCTAGATTAAAGACACATCTTTTCAGCCAAGCTTTCTCTTAATGCATAATATGCTAATTAAATAAAAGGCAATTCCATCCCCACCCAAGAACAGAGACGGAAAACTTGACACATTAGTGCTAAATATACAATACTTAGGATTAAATGCTAAACTTTCATCATATGGCAGCAGTTTGAAGTTATAACTGCACTCAGTCACATAAAACCAGTATTGTTTTCCCTGATCATAACATTCCTGTTGTCTGACATCAATCACAAAATAAGACCAAATTAGACCTAAACAGTTTCAACAAATGAAATTTCCTAAATCACAAGTAATAATGTCTTCTTATTATTCATAAACATTTACTTTTAATGAAAGTGAGTGAGTGCAGCTGTGACGTGTCAGAGGTGATCTGGTCCTCCCGGTTGAGTCTGGTTTCTCCTGAGGGGTTTTCTCAATTTACTCATCAATGGAGTTTGTGTTCCTCACCAAAGGGCCGTGTTGGATCACTCACAGGAAACTGTTGATGTTAGATATTATTTATTACAATGATCTCGCTCGTTCTATAAACACCAGGTTACCTTCTGTGTTTTCTGTTTTTCTCCTGTAAACCACGTTTTTTAACGGTTGTTTCTCAGTCAGATATTGTCCTATTCTAACAACTCATACATCAATAGATTTATTCAGCTTTCAGATTATGTACAAATCTCAATTTCGAGAAATTTACCCATAAGACTGCTTTTGTTGTCTAGGGTCACATATAGTGGTCTTGAACATCTCTTATGCATTTTTAATATCCATCAGCACAGAGGAGACGCTTCTGGATTGGTTGAAATGGAGCGTGTGTGTCTGTTCTTTATTGTGTGTGTTTTTCAGAAGAAAAAGATCATGAGATAATCCTGTTTATTAATAATAATTTATTTAGTTGGCTGGACTCTATCTGTGTTGGTAATGATCTGAACAGTCCACGCGGTATCAGGAGGTAAAACAGAGATGTGTTTGGTTTTCATTTTGCAGCGTGTGCGTGAACACTGAAGCAGTGAAGGTCAAACTCTCAATGTGATTCTTCTGCTTACTGAAGTGTGGAAAGTGAATCTGTCAGCTAAAATATGAAACAGACATGAAATATCTTCATACATATTCAGACTGATTAGATGTACATGAACAAAATTCTGCCACAACCATTTTACAGTTTCATTTTTATTTTTAAAGTGTTGAGTACCACTGTAAGTACAGTATACACTCCCGTCTGTTAAATACTGAATCGGTCCTGTCATGAGAAATAGAAATCCAGTACATATGCTTACAGTATAAGAACACTTGATTCATAGCATATTTCTATATATATACAGAATAAAAAAAAAAGACAAGAGTTTGTAGTTTGAAGGAGTCAAGATATGCACCTGAGTGAAAGAATATTCAATGAAAACTAAATATAGGGCAGAACTCGGTTTTTATGAAATGGTAACTTTCCATTCTTTGAGTTTCACTTGAATAAATAAAAAATGTTCACCATGCAGTTTACAATCCTTATTACCTTCTCAAATCCAAAACCTGAGCGCTTTCACTATCTTCACAACCTAAAATAATGATTGTTTAACATTCAGAAAGCCTTGTGATAGTTTACAGCGTGAGAAATTCATCGCAATCCTCATAAAAGTAGCATTAAATGTATTCAAAAGAGTTTTCTAATCAAAGATTCAAGTGTATTGAAATGTTTGGAAGACAGTCACTGTTCCTCTGGACATCCCAGAAGCTCCGCCCTCAGAGTGATGCGTCCGTACCACGACCACGGCAGAATCCGGATGAATCGGGCAAATATCGGCGGGTCCATCACGTTCTTTCTGTGGGTTTCATTGTCGAAGTTTCCTTGGAAGATCTGTCAATAATAGTGAAGAACAAAAAATCTGTCTTAAAAAGTATTAGAATCATCCTTATATTACAGATAGAAGTTCAGATGTCATGCGCTCACTCATTCTTATTCTCCCTCATGTGAGTGTAAACATGTTCTGCAGAAGGAAGTCACACAGATTTGACACAACGAAAGTTTTCTGTATTTTTTCTGAACTGTCGCTGTGACCTGAGGTGTTTTTATAGCTCTTGTTAAAGGACATTGTTCTTAGATCGCTCCTCTGAGAGGATCTGCAGTGAAAGCATCATCTCACTCCTCAACATCTCTCATGACCTGCATGTGTGTGTTTGTGCGTGTGTGTCTCTGTGTGTCTAGTCTTGTTCTTATATTCCGGTGGGGACCTAAACCCGAATACACACCAACTCATGGGAACTCGTGTTACCGTGGGGACGACCAAGATTGAAGTGGGCAAAATAGCATTTCGTACAGAACGCTTTTTTTGACAATCTAAAATGCGTGTGTGTCTGTGCGTGTGTTTCTGTGTGTGCTTGTCTGTGCACGTGCATGCGTTTGTGTGTGCTTGCGTGTGTGTGTGTGTGCTTGAGTGTGCGTCTGTGTGTGTGTTTCTGTGTGTGCTTGTCTGTGCATGTGCATGCGTTTGTGTGTGCTTGTGTGTGTGTGTGCTTGAGTGTGTGTGTGTCTGTGTGTGCATGCATGAGTGTGTGTGTTTTTGTGTGCTTGCTCGTGTGTGTGTGTGTGTGTGTCTGCATGTTTGTGTGTGCATGCGTGTGCGTGTTTGTGTGTGCTTGCGTGTGCGTCTGTGTGTGTGTTTCTGTGTGTGCTTGTCTGTGCACGTGCATGCATTTGTGTGTTTGTGTGTGCTTGAGTGTGTGTGTGTCTGTGTGTGCATGCATGAGTGTGTGTATTTTTGTGTGCTTGCGCGTGTGTGTGTGTGTCTGCATGTTTGTGTGTGCATGCGTGTGCGTGTTTGTGTGTGCTTGCATGTGCGTCTGTGTGCATGTGTATCTGTGTGTGTGTGTGTGTGTTTGTGTGGTTGTGTGTGAATGAGTCTGTATTGGTTTTGCGTGTGTGTCTGTGTTTGTGTGCGTGCGTGTGTGTCTCTGTTTGTCTGTGCATGCGTGTGTGTCTGTGCGTGTGAGAAATGTGTGTGTGTGTGTTCAGAGTATGTTCAGAATAAAATATTATTCTACTGTGTGTATTTGCAGTATAGTGTGTGTGCGCGCAAGTCGATGTTCTGCATGAATAAAATATGTGAATGACCTTCTTCTACATTTGCCAAACACACAGTGTAACCAATATAAACTCTGAAATACTGTATCCACAATGCAATGCAGTGTGTGTGTGTAATTGTGTGTGTGTGATGAGAAGAACAACCACACATGACTGTGACTGCAGAAAGTCAAGGTCTTGTCCTTCACTTTCATTGAGCTGACACCACACACACACACACACACATTTCTTCACTTTCCTTCCTTTTAAAACATTTATTATATGTTATTTATCAATTATTATAACACTTTCTTTATTCTTTGGGCACCCGAATGAAGTCTGTATTTCAAAAAGATGTGTGTCATGATGCTATTGTGGGTTCTGGGTTATTCTGGGTCCCTCCATCACTTTTTTGCCCACCAGGTGCCATGTTTCAGCCAGTCATGATTTGAGACATCGTTTCATTTAAATTCACACATGATGAATATTAATAATGATGTTTGCCTGCAGTCTCTCTGTTGCGGAGGTGAAATAACTTCAGCTAGAGGTTGGAGATTGTCTGAAAACTGCTGAGAGCTTCACATTTCCTCTCGGCTACTTCTGATGTCATCTTTCATTCTGTCTGTGAGTCTGAAGGCACTGTATTCCTGCTCTTAAAATGAATTATAGCAATTTCAGGAGAGAAGACATTTACAACAAGGTAAGAAAAAATCTATATCTTTATAAGATTATTAATAGAAATGTATAAAGTAGTCTTTCCTGTAGCTCAGTGGTAAGAGAATTGCGTTGTGGGTTTGATCCCAAGGCATTGCTCATACCTAAGTATACAGTAAATGTATAGGATAATGCAATGTAAGTCGCTTTGGATAAAAGCTTCTGCCAAATGCATAAATGTAAATTTAAATGTAGTCTTTAAATCTGTCACCATCACTGTGTGAAACATAAAACTGCAATTTAATTTTTGCTAAAAACTGACATTTGCTATGAAATCATATCTGACATTATTTCAGATTTGTTGTGAATTAAGGTCAGAAAACAGATTGTTTATGTACTTTCTTGAAAACGGATTTTTGCACATTCTTAACCAAAGAACAGCTTTAAGCATTTAATATTTAATTGATTTTATTCATGAAAATTTTATTTTACGAATGATCATTTAAAATACTAAGTGAATTAAAGATTAAAATCAATGTTTAATACACTTAGGCTAGCCCACAGTGTATTTTGTCTGATGATGCTGTTAGTAGTGTGAAATGAATGAAGACTTTTACTCACTTCATGTCTGTGGTGAAAAGACTAACATTCATTTGTTGACATTTAACTGTAAATTGAGGTTAGTGTGGTAAATAAATCAAGAGTCTCACCTTATCCTTCTGCTGTCTCTCATCCTGATATATGAGCCAGTGTTCTCCATCATCACTGAACGCCACTTTATAAGATCCAACAAACTGCACATGACCAAAGTCTTTGGCTCCCTGTGTGATGATTCCTGTGATTTTAGTGGGATTCAAAAAATCGACCTGATGTGAGAGAGAGAAATTTAAAATTGAGAGTGAGCGAGACACACAGAGAGAGAGAGAGAGACAGAGAGAGAGAGAGAGAGAGAGAGAGAGAGAGAGAGAGAGAGACAGAGAGAGAGAGAGAGACAGAGAGAGAGAGAGAGAGAGAGAGAGAGAGAGAGAGAGACAGAGAGAGAGACAGAGAGAGAGAGAGACAGAGAGAGAGAGAGAGAGAGAGAGAGACAGAGACAGAGAGAGACAGAGACAGAGAGAGACAGAGAGAGAGAGAGACAGAGAGAGAGAGAGAGAGAGAGAGAGAGAGAGAGAGACAGAGAGAGAGAGAGAGAGAGAGAGAGAGATAGACAGAGAGAGAGAGAGAGAGAGAGAGAGATAGACAGAGAGAGAGAGAGAGAGAGAGATAGACAGAGAGAGAGATAGACAGAGAGAGAGAGAGAGAGAGAGAGAGAGAGGAGAGAGAGATAGACAGAGAGAGAGAGAGAGAGAGATAGACAGAGAGAGAGAGAGAGAGAGAGAGAGAGAGAGAGAGATAGACAGAGAGAGAGAGAGAGAGAGAGAGATAGACAGAGAGAGAGATAGACAGAGAGAGAGAGAGAGAGAGAGAGAGAGAGAGAGAGATAGACAGAGAGAGAGAGAGAGAGAGAGACAGAGAGAGATAGACAGAGAGAGAGAGAGAGAGAGATTTCAAAAAAATTAGTGAGAGGGATATTTTTGAGTAAAATGAAAAGTGTCCAGGAGAATAAAGTGTGTGTGAAGGACGTCAGAAATAGGAGCTGTGCTGCTTCAGGTGTTTGGAGTGTCCATGTCTGAAATGTCCTTTTAAAGTAGGTTAAAGCGCCGCACACCTCTGAGAACGTCTCTGATGACAAAACAAATCTTAAAGCTGCTGTGACGGCACCTTCTCTCACACTGTTAGCGTCTGTATTTACTGCCCTTCACCAGATGAGGAACGTCTTACTAAATCTTCTCAGACCTTCACCTGTAAATATCTCCTCAGTCAGTTTTCTGTATAAACTGTGAACTGAAAGTCAATTGAATCGGCAAAACACAAGAAACACAAGTGGGTTTCATAGTCAGTGCAAACTTATTCATTTCTATAATTACAAAAAACAAAAAAAATTACAAGAAAAAATAGGAAAGGATTGTGTGCATGTCCTGATCTCAGATCATCCGTCTGTTATTCCAGCAGCAAGACAAACACACTGAGTGCTTTAGTTTGATTTGTGATGTTTGTGACATTGAGGTTGAGTTTGACCTCAGGTTGAGTGTGTGTGTGCGCGTGTGGGGGATTATGGGTAAAATAAATCTTGAAATCTATTGATTGTTTGAGGATTAATGTGTGCCAGGTGCCACAGAACATCACGGATGAAATATTGAATGATTTACTGCGTGAGGTTCACTGATTTCATGAGAGCACAATCCCCCACAATCCCCTTCATGATTCTACAGGATGAAAGGACTCTTGTGATCTTCTTTTTGGACCCATTTTTCTTAGTCTTAAAATTCTATATATACTGTATGTAAACTACTGCAAACAATTCTATATTTTTTTCAATATTTTTGTAGTGTATACATGTTGACTGAGCGATATGTGGTGTTTATAATTCATGAAATTTTCTTCATTCTTCATTTGGATTTAACATCAGCGTGTGTTGACTGACTCACCTGCAGCCACTGTGATTGGTCGTTGTGAGCGGATGTCCACGCGTTGACTTTGCCCTGTTTGTCCAGTCTGGCTTTGGAGGGTTCCCAGGAGAACATGTCCATGTTGAGGGTATGAAACACACTGGAGGAGGAGATCTGATCATCCTGAATGTGTCCACTCTTCATCCCCATCGGCTCCGAGCATCCTTCACCAAACAGGTGTGAATGTAAATGTCACACTTCAGACTTTGATAGAAATATAAAAATTAAACATACAAAACACACACAGACACAAACACACACAGACACAAACACACACAGACACAAACACACAGACACAAACACACACACAGACACAAACACACACAGACACAAACACTCACACACACACCTGTGAGCTCACATCCCAGCAGCTCCAGACGCAGCGTGCAGTGTTTTCTACAGACTTGTGGGTAAATTCTGATGTACTGAGCTTGAATGTGAGGACTGAAGGAGCTGGCGGAGGGACTGCTGTTATCTGTGTTTCCACTGAATATCTGTTCACAAACAAACATGAACTGATGAAATCTACAGCTTTATGGAGCGGGCTGTAAAACTTCAGTACAAATACAACTTCAAGTTCATTTTATGAAGTATTCTTTAAAGTATGTTTTAAGTCTACTTTACATACTGGACTAACATCAATGTACTTGTAGTGTACTTGCATGTGTACTGTTTCAATACTGCTTGGGACTAAACTGGCCCAGATGGTAGTTTATAAAAGCATATTTTGTTAAGTGTACTTAGAGAGAACTTTGAGCACACAATTAGTCTTTGTACTGTTACATTTTTTCAATACCGCAGTATACTTGTATATACTATCCGGGTGGGAATTTGAATAATTTAATTGTGCTTGAAGTAGATTGGAAGTAAATGTCGAAGATCAGCTTCAGACATGTGGGTCATATGTGAAGAGCTCTGTGTCTCACCAGGTCCTCATGTGTGTCCTTCATTTTAAACATGCTCCAGGCCGTCCCGTCCTCACTGTACGCTACTTTATATGACTTGACATACTCGGGACTCCCGAGACGCTTGGCTCCTTGTGTTATCAGACCGGTCACTCTCATCGGCCGCTGGAGATTGATCTGTGAGAGGATAAAATCATACGATGAATGAGTGAATCATCATAATGATCATGTGAAGATCAGTTCTGCTTGAGTATCAGACATTTGACCTACATTCATCTACATTGACTGATGTCATCGACATATCATCATTAACACACGCGACACGAGCCGGACTGCAGTTAACATCCGGTCTGTGTTTGACTAGTGTCTAATAATATAACTGTTTATATTTTATTTCATTTATGTTTATATTCATATTAGTGGTGGGCCGTTAACGTGAGACTCTTATCCGGCGATAAAAAAAATGTCGCCGTTAATCTATTCTCAAAGTTGTGTTGTGAGCTGGGTCTATACTACACAAGCTATGATGACTTTCACCTTCGTATTTTAGCGCGGATGTATATCAGCTGAATTACACTGTAGGGGGCTACGAGATTTTTCAACTCGCGTCATTCGTGCCACCCTCGTCATCCCATAATCAGGGCTTCATTCGCGAGATTTGCGCAGCAAGTAGGTCTATCGCGTCTTTGCATTGATTTAACATGTAAATCACTCGCGCTTGACGAGCCATTCGCGTTTGTTCTGAACACAACATAACGTTACTGTGAAATGACCACATCAAACGTGACGTGCTAACATGGATGCAGCTTTGAAGCCGCCGGGTTGCTTCAGGGAAAATTTAGTTTTAAGAGGCTTCCCCATGGAAACATCGACAAGACTAAGGTTGTTAGCACCTTGTGCAATGCGGAATTGGATTACTGTACGGAATTGGTTTAAAAATAAACTTTCTCTCAACAGGAAGTGGTCTAGCTTTAGTTGAAACCAGTAACTTTGTATTGGCACCTAATGTATTATGGCTCCTGTATGACATATCGCTTGTTGCTCCCTAACTCTTTGTAAGTCACTTTGGATAAAAGCGTCTGCTAAATGACTAAATGTAAATGTACTGTAGGAGCTCTTCCAGTCTCAAGTACCACCTAAACCCAAAGCATCCCTTAGCTAATGCGGAAGTAAACACAAGTTCATCTTATTGAACATAATTTATTTTCATCACCAATTATCATAGTAGAACAGCTTTCTCAAGCAGTTTGTGATGCATTTTGGAAACAGGAGATGAGCCCCTGGTCTAATGCGCCACCTGGCTTGAGAAACCCGTTCTCAAAGACTTACTTTTAGTCATTATTTGGGTAGCACACATATTCTGAATGCCTTCGGCAGAATTCAAATGAGCCATTTTAATCTAGATTAATCTAGTTTAAAAAAATTCATCTATGCCCACCACTAATTCATTTATATTATTATTTCCCTGTATAATGTATTACTGTAAAGGGAATTCTGTCATCATATACTCACCTTCGAGTAGTTCCAAATACTTTATATGTCTTTGTTCTGATGAACACAGAGAAAGATATTTGGAAGAATGCGTTTAACCAGAGAGATCTCGCCCCCCATTGACTCCCATAGTAGGAAAAAATACAAAGGTAGTTAAAAGTGTTTGCTGACCTATCTAAAAAAAATAGTTGTTGTATCGCTGTCTAAATTCCAAATAACGGAGAGATGAATTTAGCCAAGTAACACTTCTCTTGGTTTCGTTTTCTTGTTTCATGTGATCCCTGTCAAACGCGGTGACATGTATACACGTGAATATGTTCCACAACCATGTGGTTAACATGTGATCGGGTGTGTTTTTGTACATTTCACGTGGTTCTTCTGTAGGGGTCAGACAAACATGACTGATAGAATATGTCAGCTGTTTCTGAGGCTTATTGTATTTTACCCAAAGACTGTACAAACTTTGAATAAAACAGTATCAAACTTTGAATAAAACAGTATGGACAAAACAATGTGGTGCAATGACCTGAATCCATGGATATCGATCTCCTTCAGCAGAGCTCCAGGCATTGACAAGACCCTTCTTGTTTAGTCGAGCGAAGTACGGAAACCACTTCTGCAGATCCGAACAGAGCTCGATGTGTGGACGAGGCTGTGATCTGCTGGTTTGAAATGATGCCGCCCTCCCATCCCAAGAGGTCCAGAACATTCTGAGAAAAGAGGACGCACATGGCAAAGGTGAGAGGAATCAAGTCTGCACATACGACGTCCATTCACATGTCAAATTCTCTCTAAAGTGAGCGACCTTAAACCGATCTGTGTTCATTCACATAACTGAGACCTCCTGAGCTGAGCCCGAGACGTAAAATTCAGTTCAGCCCAAAATAATCATCATTTATTCTCTATCATGTCGAGTCTTTCTGCAGTGGAACACAAAAAACAGATATTTAGAGAAATGTCTCAAGTGGATTTGTGTTCATACAATGTAAGTCAATGGAGTTCATTGTTCGACATTCTTCAAAATATCTTCTATTGTGATCTGCAGAAGAAAGAAACTCCTGTAGGTTTGACATGCCTGAGGTTTAATAAATGATGATAGAATTCTCATTTTGTTCTCGCGATGAAATGAACGGAACACCACAGATCTCGTGTGGAAAGAACATCGTGTCTCTCTCCCGTCACAGGTCCTCGCTGCAGGCCAGTTATCGAGGCTTTCACCGCTTTGTCCTGAAAAACATCTGTCAGGTTTGAATCCCTGGACGCCGCATCATCACGTTCATCGTTGTCCTTGCAGACTGAAACATCATCGCTGCAGTCCTGGCGTCGTTCAGCGGCTCTCTGGGGATGACGTTACTGAAGCCTCCTCGTCTATCGATGGGATCGTGTATGGAGCCGGAGGGTCCGCTGGGACCTCTTCTTGTGTTGTTCGGACAGAAACATCCCAAATCAAACTCATCGAGGTGTGTCGCTTTAGATTCGCTCCTCTGAGAGCCGTACGACAGAGAGCACATGACATTGTCTCACTAATTCAATTTAACGTTCAGAAGTGGTTGAGACACAGCTGTGAGGTTCTGAAAACATCCAGTGAGTTACGAGGAAATGTGAAGACAAAAATAAACAAAACTGAATCTGTACATCCATCAATGTCATCATCACCTCAGAATACTCTCACAACACAGCGTCTGGAGGCAGATGGCTCTCATCACCAGTGTTGGGTGTCACTAGTAACTAAGTAATGAGTTACTGTAATTTAATTACTTTTCCTTTGAAAAGGGATTGCTCTTATTTTTTTCTGTAATTTAATTACAGTTACTTCTGATGTAATTCAATAAATACTGTGTATATATAGTGGAATTGACCTCAAAATGTAAGTCTAACTTTCAAATACATGCATTAAAATATCCTTCTTACATTTGTAATACTTTGGTGAGTTAATAAGAATAATTTATGTTGTTATTTATTTGAATGAGCCGTTTCTATCGTTGAATCACGGAACTAATCAGGTTGATGTGATATATAGATCATAATAGTAATTAGAGTCATTTGTACAGTAATCTAATTACACTATTAATATGTCATTAGTAATTCATTACAGTTTCAAAGTAACTTACCCACCACTGCTCAGCACACACACACGTGATCCAGTTTCAGTTTGATTGGAGCGGTGTGAGTTAATGAAATGAGGTGATGAAGTTGTGATTCTCACTTACTGTACTGACAGTTTCTCCCCATGTATTCAGCGGGACATTGACAGGTGTAGTTGGCCCGCAGGTCTGTACAGCTGCCTCCGTTCCTGCACGGATTTCTCTCACACTCATTGACGTCTGAAGAGAGAAGACGATATAAATCAACCGCAGGACCTCATTTCATTCTGCATTCACAAACCCTCCTAAGGTAATTTCTCATTGATCTCTTGATGTCACATCACACCTGAAAATCTCCCATCAAACCAGAAAATTACACAAACTGGGTAATGAATGCTGACTCGGACCAGTAAGCAACCTCTCAGAACATCCTAGCATCCTAACTTTTATTCCAACTATCAAAGACTAAACGCAAAAATCTTCTTGTTGTTATTATGTGAAGTTTTGGAAGTAAGATTGTTTTCAGTGTTTTTTACTGTACATGTCACACAGACACAGGACTTACATGAGTTTAACAACACTGCACAGTTTAAAGGGATATTTCAGAGGTCGAAACAAATGTCCCCATGTTTTACTCGCCCTCAAGTCATCATAACTGAATATTCGATTTTGATTTATATAGCGCTTTTCACAATGTGCATTGTCCTTGAGCAGCTTTACAGGAGAAAATAAAAAACCTGAAAACACATAAAAGGTCAAACACAGCACAGTGCATGGTGTTAAAAGAAAAATCAAGATCATTCTAATAAAAGATGGTTTTCTTCTTGACGAATAATGCAGTCGGAGTTATAACACCACGTCTCGTTACACCTCCAAGCGGTAGAATAGTAGTGAATGGGTGTTGATTTTTTAAAGCTTTTTTGGTCCACATTTTGTTTTGCCTGTAAAATCCCTTTTATTATTCTCATCAGCTGTGTGACTGAATCTCTGAATCTCTTCTCTGTGCTTTCAATCTAGAATGCCCTTCTACAAGTCACTTCAGGAGACGGTGCAAATTAAGGTCACGTCTCTCTCTCTCTCTCCCGAAGCAATGAATAATGCAGAAGCTGTGCTGTGCAGGAGTAAGAAAATAACACAACATTAAAACAAGCTCCTTCAGCATCTAGAAGAGATATCTTTTATTATCTGTCTGTGTTGATATATATTCCTGTCTCTTAAACCCAAACCAGATAAAACATACACATGCAGAAGAGATTGTGCCATGTGATGAAAACACAAAACAATACACACGCCAGCGGTCCAAAAGACTGTGGCATACTTCGTTTTTACGTGTAAATAATTAACCTCGATGACGTATGCGGTCGACAAATGCGACTCCCGGAGAAACGGCTCATATGGTCACCCTACTGTATGTGATCATCACATCAGCACCAGACAAAACACACTGACTGATAGAAGCGGTATCTTAGATGTTTCTTACTGTGTTGGCAGTGAACACCTTCAAATCCAGGTAGACACCTGCAGACATATCCAATAAAAGTGTCGCCTCGATACGTCTCACTGATCTCACACGCGGCTCCGTTGTGACACGGGTTCGGACGGCAGGGTCCTGAATCACACAAGCACAGTTTAAGAAGTCCAGACTGGACAAATAACAAACAATAATGCTCAGAATGATACAACACGTTCATCTTTAATGCTCTTGATCACACATGACACATCTCTGCTTTCATTATTATTTCATGTCTTCATTGACTTTGGACGTGAAGCAAATGTATTTAATATTCACATCTCATAATTGAGCATCAGTCATCTGTCGTGTAACGTGACATACATATCTGGAATAAACCGGTGAATATTGTATTGAGAATGTTGAGGAGGTTTAACAGGCGATTAAGAAACTCACCGATGACCGCTGGTTCTTCCCATCCTGATGCTGTTGAGAAAACAGAAAGTATGTTTCAGACTGAATATTTGTCCAGACAAGAATGAATATTTATTACAGGAATGAAATGAACACTGCTTGGCATATGTGACTCTAACATCACAGTTCTCTACAGAAAAGAAATCCAAACTCACACAAAATATTTTCATCAGCGGGTGCAGTGGGACAGTCAGCACCGTTCTCACATGTAACCGGCTCACACACCTCACTTACAAA
>JAPMJR010000039.1:380879-459113 GCA_029783895.1 Triplophysa bombifrons | reverse complement strand
GAGAGTGAGACAGAGAGAGAGAGAATGAGAGAATATGTTCGCGGAGTTCAAGTGTTTGTTTGTTCACTGCATTTGTGTGATGAATGTTATATAAACGGTGGATATAACGCTGGATTTGGAGATGGTTTGAAACTGATATATGGAGCCGTCCCAGCGCTTAAAGATTCTGGACATGCGATGAGTGAAACTTATGTCCGTGTTTTGTTGGCAATGTGCTTTAGTTCAGTCTACACCGCACGCGCCGGACTTCGGAAATAATCGTACAGCTGTATCTATCTTTTATAAATGTGATCAAACTAAATACTATTCGAAGATACGAAGGATGAAATACTACTGTATTTAAGATTAATAAGAGATTGTTGTACGTCACCTTTAAATTTATATCTTGTATTTCTCATCGGTTATTGGTTGTCTTGTGACTAGTCATACACATCATGCTGTATGCATGTTCTGTAACGTGACATGCAAGAACGTAGTGAGATCGTTTTTTTTAAATAGATTTGCAACGTATCAAGCTTAATAAACTCAGTCCATCCGTGTGTTTATAGCTCAAAAATATTTTTTTTGTCAGAAGACATTTCATTATAAAATGGTTTAGTCAAATGAAGAAATAGAGTCATATCTATAGGATGACGATAAGAGTAAATTATGCCGATTTTCACAGTTGAGAGAAGAATTTCCTTACAGCAAATTTGGCGATTAGAACGTACAATATTTTAGTTACCAGCCCAAATCTTTAACCTCAAATCTAGAGACACAATAGATACACCAAAAAGTAAAAAAAGTAACTTTCTGACGTATTTGGTTGAAGGTTGGATCTCACCTGTGACAGCTCATGGCAGTCATGAGGATGTTGGCCCATGAATCCTTCAGACTCTTCAGCTGAGAGCGAATGAGTTCTTGTTTATCTCGACTGCAGTTTTTCAGCACCTGCTCACCCTTCCCCACCGTCATATTGATCTTCACTTCTCCCTCACCTTTCATCAGCAAGATGTCCTAAAAACCAACATCAAAAATCAAACATCAGCGACAAACTTCATTACAGACTAACACAAAATAATAGTAAATAAACGGAATATATCTAAATGTAAAAAGAGAGAGAGAAGTCCAGGTCAAAGCCTGATGTCTGTGATCTTTGGTTAGTGTTTTCTGACCTGCACCAGTCCGAGTCGTTTCTCCAGAGTCTCTTTATTTCCGCCGGTGCTGTTGAGTGAATTAAGTCGCTCCTGAACGCCGCTCAGCCACGCCCATGTTCCCTGCAGCATCTCCTCAAAAGTCTGCTGCTCCTGCAGACTCATCTGACACATGCGCAGTCTCTCTCTCACCGCCTTCAGGAGATCCTGATGCTGCAGCTGCAGCTGCGCAGACGCCCGCAGCTCCGCCCCGCTGCCGTGACCGCCCTCGCTCAGAGCCTGAGCTTCCTGACACAGACTCTCAAATGAATCCCTGCAGGGCAAGAGAAATAACTCATAATCTCAGAAGAAATCCTCTCAATTATAAATCTATTCAATTTTAGTTTGCAAATTTTAAGATTTCATTTCATATCGAGGAAGATTCATTTTTATTTCTTGTTTTATTATTTTTTACTATTTCATTTAACTGATGATTGTTTATTTTTAACCAAAGTTACAGATTGCAGTTTTAAAATAAAACAAATATAAATAATTATATTATAAAATGAAAGTAAAACTATGTATTATTTATTCGTTTAACACACTTTACTGTAATAAAAAATTGTTACAAAGAAAAATGAAATTTTAAATAATAAAAGATATATTAAAAAAATTCTGTAAATGTTCTTAAGATAATGTAAACCCTGTTCTGCCTCATTCTATTTTCTCAATAAAAATGAGATCGTCCATCATCATCGGTGTGTCGTCTGACCTCTCTCCGAGCGCTTCATGCTGAAACTCCTCCACACGCTCCAGCATGGCTTTCTCCTGGTCGCTGTGTCTCCCGTCGGGCAGCTCCGTGCTTAACCTCACGTCCATGCGCTCCAACCAGCGGCTCAACCTCTGCAGACGCTCATCAAAGCTGGAGAGACACAGCATCGATTTTACTTCACAGAACAAAGTGTGTGTTCTCTCCTCCGTCTCCCCAGGATGTATTCTGGCAACCTGCCGTTCTGATATTAAACCCAGCGAGGTGGAGATGGGGGTGAAGATCTCACCCTTTGAGCAGACTGGCGCTGTCCTCCAGGTTCTGCTGGTTCTGCTTGCACTGCTCCACGTAGCTGTCCCAGTCCTGTTGGATGGAGGAGAGGTTCTGCTGGACCTGTCCCGCGCCGGCTTTGGGGAGATGAAGGAGGAGCTTCTCGCCCTCTGTGCACACCTGAGTAAGACGCCCGTCTCCGTCCACCACTCGCTCTAGAGCTCCCTGCGGGACCACATAAAGAACGTAAATGTGAAATGTTCTCAAATTATTAATTATTTGAGTCCCTATTACTATTGCTAATATTTAGATTCGGAGAGCAAGAACAATCTCTTCAAAGATCATCTACCTTCAGTTTTTGTAGTTTGCGCTCTACTAGGCTCATGTCGCCGGAATGATCGGAGCATTCTCTCACGATGTCCTTCTGTCCAGAAAGCCATGTGTGAAACTCCTTGACAAGATCTTAGGAAAATGAGTAACAAGTGTTTATCCATGGGCACACAAAATAAGAGGAATGGTTTTATGAAGATGTTGTTGTGATTCTGACCGTTGAAGTGTTGCTGTAGGCCGAACTGTAAGGAGCTCCGTTTTTTAACACACAGCTGATTGACCGTTTCATATTTCTTGATGAGGTCCGTCAGCGATGAACCCAGAGCGGCAAGCTCCTCCGACGGGTATTTTCGACAGAGTGTGTTCATGCTTTCCCGACCAGAGTCAATGCTGGTCTGCTGATTCTGTAGCTCTTTTTGGATCTCCTGCAAACATTATACAACGACAACATCATTCTAAAACCACAATAGTAATGTCAGAACTTTGTGTTCATTTTTCTCGAATGTACAATATACCTGTTAAAATATATCAACAAAAATAAAAGAACTATAAAATATAGAAATCACACACCTGCATTGCAAAAATGAATTTCTTACTTGTTATTTTGGTTTTGCTTTGCTTTTTAAGATATAATAAAACCTTATAGGAGTAGTTCACCTTCAAAAGGAAAATTCTATCATCCTTTACTCACCCTCTTGTCATTTCAAACCTGTACGACTTTCTTTCTTCTGAAGAACACAAAAGAAGATATTTTGAAAAATGTTGGTAACAGAACTTTCTTTTTGAAGGTGAACTACTGTTTTAAATCGAAAAACCTTTACTTGAGAATCACACAGGTTAAGATATTTACTCTTGTTTTCCAAAAGAATTGAACTTTATGCTTAAAACAAGAAAACATATTGGTACATGTGGTAAGAAATAAGCTGAAACTTGAAATATCTGATACTAACAAATACTAATAAATCCTGCACAGTGTGAATTTTGATCTCACAAAATGTAAAGCCAATGAAAATATTTGATGCTTATGCTGCCTTCAAGTGTTCTCTCGGAAATTAAATAATTCCCACTTCAACACAGATTTTTATTTTTAATGTTAGCAGATACTTGTATGTTTGTTAATGTTAGTTCATGTCAACACAGTTATTCATTTTAGTTCATGGTGCATTAACATGACAATGTTTGATTTTAATTATGTATTAGTAAATGCTCTAAGTAACATGAATTAATATTTTATAAATGCTGAAGAATTGTTCATTGTTAGTTCTTGTTAGCTAATGCATTAATTAATTGTTAACATATAGCACCTTATTGTAAAGTGTTACCCTAAATACTTTTAATCTCACTAGACGTTACTTCCGGGGTTAAAGTGGGAATTATCGAATTTCACGTGCACGTAACAGCAGCATTAATACACATTTATAGGGGCCAAGTTTTTGTGCTAGTACGATTTCACTGCACTTTAAAAAATGACACAGATATTTATTAACAAAAAAAATTGTCATCATTATTTTTTTAAGTTTTGTAACTTTTAACACAATACTCCATGAATAAATCATGCAAAATTACCAAATTATTTAACCATGTCACAAGATAAATAAATAAAAATCAAGAAGAAATACTAATCTGAGCACTTGAGTAAATTTCTGTTTATTATCATTTATTATTTTTGTTTACAATATATATGATGTAGAAGTAAGCTGAGAGTTGTCTCAGTACTGGCATTAGCTCCAGTTCATTTCCACGGAGTGAAAACACACAACATGAGCTCTCCCGTAACCTGAACACAATCAACGCTCTTCTGAACGATATAAACTCAAAAATACAAACAGAATCTCTTCTAAATCTTAAAGACAACTGAACAATAAACACTATCATGTCTTTCAATTTATTGTAAAGCACATAAAATAGCACCAAATGACTCTCCTAATGCTGTCGCATGCAAAGCATGCTGGGAACTCTAATTTCACTGCTCAGAATTCCCGAAAATTTAGAGATTTTTTCTATAATTGTAACTTAAATTTTGGTACAAAAAAACAAGAACACAATTGTATTAAGTAAAGTTTACTCAATTAATTTCATGAAATCTACTACGACACAGTATAATGTTTTCCAGTTTTTGGGCGGGACATCAAAGAAATAGAAGCCAAGTGGCAAATCAGAAATGCAAGTTCTTTACCTTCACCCTGCAGATCTCCTCTGGAGCCGATTCACAGGGTGAATCTAACAAAGATCGCTCAACGTTCTTCAGCCACTCGGACATCTGCGAGAGGAAATCCACCAGCTGCTTCTTCTGAGAGCAGAAGTCTTGAAGATTGTTCCTGGCTTGATCACAAAACTCCTCTATGTTACTAATCTTCCTCCTGAGGTCCGTCTCCATCACCTGACGAGAGAAAAGTTATCACAACCCAACTGATGAACTTACTCACACATGAGACGCGTATCTCTAATGGAGCAAAACTAACACCAGTGGTACCTGTAGTTTAGCAGGAGTGTCCTGAGCACCAGACAGTTCTTTCAGCTCTGACACTTTGTCTAGGAAAGTATTTATCTTCCTTTCTTTTAGCCCGACATCCACCTACACAGACGAAACAATAAAGGAATGATATTACATTTCACATTTACATTTCTTCACTATATAGGACAGTTTGGGACGTGCCTTGACTTCACACAGTCTGTTCTCTGTTTTCTGGCTGTCGTTGAAATTATTCACTCCATCTGTGAGATCCATCATGGAGATGTTGGACCAGCTTTCAATCTCAGCGTTGATATCGTAGATGTCCAACCACAATGCCGAGCTCCTTCTGAGACTTTCGAGATTTTCCTCGATTTTCTCTGACACCTTTTGAAGAAAATCGGACAGGATTTCAGCTTGACATGATTTCAATTTGGTATGAAGGTTAAATAATCGACCCTCCAACGAGCTCACATCAAGCCACTGATCCACAGTAGAATCCATTTCTTTCTTCACTATCTGTGCGTCACAATCAGGGATGCGGTTTAATTCGCTCAGAAGTTGTTTTCCTTTGCTGGAGAAGCGCTCGAGTGTCTTCTGGTTGCTGACCATCTCAGCTTTCACAGCTTCATGCTAAAGAACATCAAAAGAAGGTTTAGGAAAAAGCCTCTTTAAGGTGAGGACATATGAAACTGTATTGATGGGCGTGGTGCGGTTCACACCTTCATCAGAGATCTCCTGGTGTCCTCCTGGTCTTTTAAAACAGCTTTAATATCAAGGATAGCTTCAGCGCTCTCTAATATAATGTTTATTGAAGACTTCAGACTGTGATAGTCTTTCATGAGCTCAACCAAAGCACCGCTCTGCTCCTGCCTAGAACAAGAACAAGGTTTTTGTCAATTTCCTTGTATTGTCCTGTTCTCTTTTGATTGATATGATACATCATCTACTGTTTGTAAACTTTAGGCCGATAGTGTGAAAAATTGCTTTCATCAACCGATATCTATTATTGGCCGCTATATCGGTGCATCTCTAGTTGTGAACAAACCAATCTAAAAAAAAAAAAAAAAAAAAAAAATCCTCTTCAGTGTTTCAAACTTTGCTCAGAGTCTTGTCATTTCATCAAAACCGGCGTCTTGAGGTCTCACCCAGAGAAAATATTTAAACATTATTAAAAGTTCTTTTCTGCACTTTTTCATTATTCAGTCCAAGTCATCCAATTCAGAAACATTTTGTGTTGACCTAAATGTTTGTATGACTGTAAACCGTGTTTGTATGGAGTGTAGACAATATCTCTTTAATCAATCAATGCAAAAACAAATATTTTTACAGAAATAACCATATCAATGTGTCAATAAAGAACAAGGCAAGGGTCTCATACCTTTCAGCGATGAGTTTCTTGGTGTCCTCCCAGCTGGTTTGAAGAAGCTGGATCTCTCTCAGGACCTCACCGCCCAGCTCTGAATCTCTCTGAGCCAGCTGATGACCTTTATCTCTCAACCACTGCTCCTCATGCTGATGGGACTGAAGCTCATCCTCCAACTGATTGAAGAAGCGAAGCCTACGAACACAACAAAAAACCTCCAACTCAACATTTATCGGTCCAATACTTTTCCTCGAGATTAACTTCAGGGATCATTAATAATCTCTTATTGTTGCAGTCTTTGATCGCATAATGTGCTTTAACAATGAAGCTTTCGAATGTTGGATCAATGTGTTTCATACCTCTGCTGTAGAGTAAGAACATTTGGCTCTTTCAGACACTGCTGATCTGCTTTCTCCTCGATGTCCTCCACCGTTTTGAGCAGCTGCTCTTTGCGTTGTCTGAAGGAGCTCCACAGGGCACCCAGAGCCTCAGCTTCGCTCTGTTTCGAGCCCAGCAGGTTCCTCACGGCGTCTATCTCCGCGCTCAAGGAGTCGGCCAGCGAGCGGCACGAGGCGCGTCCCGCTTTCCCATCGATCGGGTGAAGATGAGCCTTACAGAGGCTGCCGTCCAGGTTCACTGCCAGCGTCTCCAGGCGACTGATGTCGGGGACGATGGCCTCCATGTCTCGCTGCAGCTCATCCACGCGGCTCTTGTCCCAGCTCCCGGCGCTCTCCACGGTCTGTCTGAGACCCCGGAGGACACCGGCGGCCACACTGTGGGTGTGTAAGAAGGCTTCTAGCTTTTCCAGACTCTCGCCTCGCAGTTCCAGCAGCTGGCTGGCCTCTAGGAAGGGCTGCAGGGAGCTCTCGCATCTACCCTGAAGCTGTTGGACAACAGCAGGCTCGCAGACATCACACAAGTCTTTGGTCTGCTGTTGAAGATCCTGTCGTACGACATTTTGTTTCTGCAGCGTTTCTTTCTTCTCCTGAGGACGAAAAGAAGACTGCGAATCAGAACTGCCAAAAACAGCACACTCTTAAAAAGCGAAGAAGTGATACCGGGCGACATTTAAGGGAGGATCTCATTGCGAAATATACCTTGACATCATCTGTAAAAGGCTGAAGATCAGTGATATCAACGTGAGACGACGAGTGCAGAGATGAGAGGAAAGACTCTCCCCACTTGGAGAACTTCTGCAGGGCTTGATCGGACTGCTCCACTTGAGTCAGATGATTCTCAAGTACTTGTATTCTGTCGTAAAAGTGCATGTAAGTGCTCTGTACAGGATCATCTTTGAGTAATTCAATGTATTTTCAAGGACTATGGATTTGAAGGTAGCAGGAAAATGGTGCTTTTGTGTACCTGTGTGGTATAGCTGCGGTCTGACAGATCCATCTGTTCTCCAGATGTTTGTGGTCTTCTTCGAGGGTCTTCACCCGCTGCTCTGATGCGGTGGAGTGAAGAGTTTTTTCTTCTGCCATCAGTCTGTTGTAAACCGATTCTAGCGACTGAAGTTCACTCTGTAGGTGCTGAACAAGTACAACTTAAGCTTAATTTATTTATTTTTTAATTAAGATATAACAATATTATTGGATAGAAATCTCACAAACATCTCCATTACTAATGCTGTTTTCAGCATTTCAACTCCGGCTATGAATTGGCGCGTCACGCAAAAATAACAAACTTCTCCCGCGAGTAATAAGGATCGTGGAACGCGATACACAGTATTAGTGTTCACACCGAATAAATCGTTGTTCACACAACTGAGAACTCCATCAAATCTCACTGAGCTATGACATAGCAAACAATTTCCACACGGTTCTTTTTACAATCTAACCAAATCCAAATGGACAAAATGAAGTCCAACCCCTCAATATTTCCTGCTTCCAAAAATAAATCAAGTTAAGAATATCATGTCATATTGCATTCAATGATATACTGTATCAGTGCTAAGCTACATTAAGAAGAATAGCTCAATTACTTTGAGTTCCAGAAGTTCTCCATCCAGCTTCAGTTTGTCAACAGGGAGGAAGTGAGTCTCAGAGACGGATACACCTTCACAGCGCTCGAGGCACGACTGCAGGGCAGAACAATCCTTCTCATACCTGAGACGAAAATAATCGAGCATAAAAAAAAACATCCCGATTTTTAAAAGGATCTGAAAGATAAATGCCTACATACTTCTGCCAAAGCGACAGAAGGCTCTCCATTTGGTTCTGCTTCTCTTTGGCTTGTTTTAAACACTGCTCGTGAGTTTGCATTAGAGACGCCACAGACTTCTCTGCTGTTCCCCTCTCGCTGAGCCGGCGGGATCCAGCGGATAGAGACAGCAGGGTGGCCTTCAGCTTCTCCAGGGATTGAAACACATCCTGAAAGCCAAACCACCACGACTTTAGATAAAACTTGAGGGAAAGAAACCAACAACATTCCTAATGACATGCACGGTAACTCGTACCATGTGTTCCTGCAGAGTTTTGTAGGTCTCGGATGAGGAGACACATGAGGTGACGGGGCTGTCCAGTTTCTTCTGGATGTCTTCAGCCTCTGCTTGTACCTTAAATAGGTTGTAAGGTTGTTAAGCGTGGCACAAAAACAGATTCAGTGATCATTTTGATTCTTCAATAGCACAAACCTTTTGAAGATTAGCAGTGAACTTAATCTGATAGGAGGAGCTTTCTTCTAAACGTCTGTTCAGGTGTTCCTCGCTTTCTTTAAGCTCCTCCCAGTACCTCCCGATCTGCGTCAAGCGAGCTTTGATGCGAGCGCCCTCGCCGGAGGACAGAAACTGGACCAATGCTTGAGACTTTTCCTCCAGCCTGGGCAAGACTTCTGCTCTCTCCTGAAGACCATCACTGATCGTCTGAATCCCCAAAAGACAGAAAACATATGCAAAAGGCTGTAAAATAACTTAAATATTTCTACATCGATAAGTAAACAACCTAAAATATAATAATATAAATAAAGAAACAATAATTTAAAATGTAACTTATTGTTTTAATTTAAAATAAATAACCACATATATATAAATGTCAAACAATTAACATTTATTTTAATTGTTTAATAATTGTTTTATTTTAAGAATTTTCTAAACCATTTCCGTGAAATGTAAAAAATAACAGTTATTAAAAATTAAAATTAATTCATTAAAAAATCTAATTCAATTTATAAATCATTATTATAAGCTTACAGAGAGTATTAAAGACAGATTAATGTACTTGCTCGACAACTGATTTATTACACAATTACACAGTTTTTTTAATCTTAACCTTCAACCTTAATGTGTTTGTTGGTTTGTGTTGTTTCATGTATAATGTAAACAGGGTTAAATCTGTGCACCTTCACAGTCAGAATCTGCTGCTCAAGAGGCCCACTGGTGCTTTTCAGAACATCCAGTTCTCGTTCTCTCTCCGTTATCCACATTGAAAATGCTTCAAACTCACTCCCGAATGAATCCCACTGAGCTTTCATGTCCTCCAATGTCACAATGCTGAAAAACACCAAGCAAAACGCAGTGTTATGTTTGTATCATACTCACAAAATATATATCTTGAATGCAATTTGGTCACGTAAAATCTCAAAAATAAAGCTGAATATTACTCTCTCTTGAGGTCATCTTCAACTTTGTCCACTTGTTCACTCAAAGCACGTGCTTGTTCCTGCAGGAGAGACTGATTTTTGGGCCCTAGTTGAATCTCGATGGCCCTCTTTAGAAGAACGTTCACCTGTTTGGACTCTGTTTCGCTCTGTTTTAACAGCTCCTGCAACAGACATTTTCAGTTTTAAAATGTAATTATCTTATTTTATAAAGCATTGTGTAAGTTAAGAACATTTTAGCCTTCTTAAAGAGAAAGGTAAAAAAATAACAAGTCTGTCATCATTTATTCACTCTCTTGACTCTTTCATCTGTGCAGCACAAAGGAAGATATTTGGAGAAATGTCTCGGTGGTTTTGTGTTCCTACAGTGGAAGTCAATGGAGTTTAATGTTGTCTGGTAACCAACATTCTTCAAAATATCTTATTTTGTGTTTGATACGACATTAAGAAATGAGTTTTTTCCATGATCTGTTTGTTTTATAATGGCTTGAATGTCTGAGTTTCATTATGAAGATTTTGTTTGAAATCATATTTTCAGAATGAAGCAGCTCATTTTCAACTAAAAGGTGATTGATTATAGAGAGTGGAGAAGTTGTTTCTCACCTTGGTCTGCTCCAGCTCTGTGCTCAGACTCTCTGGACTGCTAAAGATCATCTCTCTCTCTGTGACCGATCGCACTTTAGCCACAAACTCTTTCACTGCGGCCTGCTGAGTGTCAAACTCCTGCCAAGCCGCTAAAGTCACCTGAGGACACAATGGGCCGTTCACAACAAGGCTGTTGTCGTCCAAACATTCATATTGTCGTTCCTTCCTTCCTCACCTCCAGCTTGTGTTCCTGTGATTCGATGCTTTGATCCATTTTGCTCAGGGTGCTCTCCAGTGTCTCCAGATCTTCTTGTAAGCTCTCCTCCAGACCCTCCTCAACCTGTAGCTGCTTTCCCCGACTGATCTGCTCCTGCATTTCTTTCCTCTTCAAGCGCAGACGCTTCAGTTGTTGCTGAACATCGAGAAACGTGTGAGCAGATTCATTCAAACAACATAAACTCGATACGGTGTGTTTCATGATGTACACTGTGAGGCACCTGATAAAGCAGCAACAGTTGTTGGGCTTCTCTGACAGATTCAGAATCCAGAATCTTGTCGGCCTCTGACTGTAGTTCCCGCTGACCCTGGGTCAGTTCCTCTAGTGTCGTTTTAACATCCTCTCTGAACTGCACGCAGTCGCCCACCGCCAGCACCACTTTCTCAGACTACACAAGCGCAAGAGACGCACAGACATAAACCATCTCTTATTCATTCATATTTCAATCACAGAAAAAAAAAACAGAGCTTAATGTAAAGTATCCATAAACAAATTCAGTCTTTATTATTGGCCATGTGTTGCTTACAGTTATTTACCATAAATAATGTATATAGAGTAAAAAGTACAAAAATATAGTATATGGAACATTTTGTAGAGCTATGGTGATTTTTATATTATATGATTTATACGACATATTTAATTATATTGGTTGAGCTGTATAAACATATATCAATTAGTAAGTTTTTAATGGTCTAAGTGTTTAGCTTTAATAATTAATCTCTTCATTTTAATTTCACGAAAAATGTTCTTATATTATTTTTCTGTTTTAGAACTATTCAATTTTTTATGTAATTACACATGATTCATTTAAAATGAATTCATTTTGTATATTTTAAATTATGTTAAAAAAAAAATTGGGGAAATCAATCTGTTGTTCTAATTTAATATTAATATTATGTTATTTAATACTATTGCACCATGAGCCTATTATCGTGTAGTGAATCCAACTGTGATCCGACTGTATCATTACTAGCTAACAAAAATAGGATATAAAAACAATGTGTGAAAACGATATTTTTAGATATTTGATTCGTTCCACAACATATTATCAAATTATGTTGATTAAATGCTGTTTTAAAGTTAAAGCAAGAATGTTCATGATAACTTGAAGTTCTAAGACTGTTACCTGTTAGCTTGGCATCAGTTAGTAAAAGTTGAGAGAAATGGAATTAAAATATAAAAAAAAAAGGTCTAACCTCAGACAGGGATGTCAGGAGACCCTTAAAGTCAGTGGAGAGTTTCCTGAGGGCGGCTCCCTGCCGCTGGGCGTCACTCTGTGTGCAAACCTCAATGAGTGCGGCCACACGCGTCTTCAGCCAGCTCACGTTCCCCTCCTGAAGTTCAGCGTCATTCCTCAGACTCTACAAATCACGTGAGAACGTTCCATAAGACTTCAAACATCTCTGACAATCATTCAATCCATTTTGTCCATTTCTCACCTCGATCGTAGATTTGACCTGCTCCAACTTGCTGGGGTCTCCAGCTCGGTTTCGCAGAAGTCTGAGTTGACTTTCCTTCGACGTCACCCACGCAGAGAGCTCAGAAAACCTGCAAAGACAAACAAAATAAGACGTTCATATCATCCTGCAGTGATTTAACCAGAAGCTTAGAGCAGCTCAGACGTTCACCTGGTGTTAAACTCTTTCCATTTGTCAGGATGCTGCATGAGTTTCTGATGCGTGCTCTCCATCTCCTCTCTGAGCTCGGCTAACGCCGTTCTGGAGGTTTCCAAGGTTTGCTGGGCCTGTTCGCTCTCGGGAAGCTTCAGACAGAGTTCTTCCATTTGCTGTAATCTCTTCTCACTAAGAGCCTGAGGACCCTTCTCTTTAAAGAACATCTAGAAGAAGACATCCTCCGTCAGCTCGACTCGTCACATATAGACCATAAAAAACACACGGCAAATGCGGCTCTCACCCTGTGCTCTTTGATCAACCTCTCACTGCCCACGCTCGGCAGACTGCGGCCTTCACGAGCCAGCTCGGACTGACACTCCTGCAGCGATGTCATCAGACGACTCTTCTCGTTCTCCACCTTCAGGTGCAACAGGTGAAAGGGAATTTCTGTTTGAACGTCCTGCAAAAACAAGTTTTCGTATGATCAGGTTACTGCTTAAATGCTCATTTAAAACCGATGCCTAGAGCTTCAAAATATATAAGGAAATATCGTAATTGTTTACAATTAATTACTTATTTTAAAAATATCACTGTGTTTTGTTTGCTGGTCTTTGAAGAAATGAAAAAAAGGTTTCTTTCTTTTCTTCAATGCTAGAGACATGTGATTGTGAGATGATGCTGGGAGTTTTCGGACCTTCCACTGTTTGTGCAGCTTCCGGACCGTCTCCTGTAGATTCTGCTGCTCTTGCTCTGGCAGTATATCTGTGAGCTCATCACAGGCTTTGAGAAACGCATTGAGAACTCTCTGATCCAGCTGACTGAAGAACTCCTACATGAAACACAACGGCAAACGGATGCCGACGTTAAAACGTATCTGCTTTCCAACCAGAGATCGATGAGGGCTGTTTGAACCAGAAAAGAACGCTGAGGGTTTTTCTCACCGTGTGTTTATTCAGAAGGTCCTCTGGGTCTCCTCGCTCTGCCATGGAGCTGCGGGCTATTTTCAGAACTTTCTCCAGTTCCATGCGAGACTCCTCGAATCTCTTCATCAGACTGCTGTTGGCCTCCACGTGTCGCTTCCACTCAGTGGTTTCTTTCACCATGGCCTTAATGAAACACACACAGCACAGTGCACATTTAAACAAGACATTTCTGAAATGAGATGCCTCACTATCTACATTACATGGAGTCAGAATGGAAACTTTAAAAAATCCTTTCCTGGAAGCATAGTACCATTCATTTTTTGTCAACACACTAAGTAAAGAGACTTATTTTTCATTTTTTTCTGTTGCTTTGTATCGCAAATGTTTTATCATGATATTTTTTGTTGTTGTATTTAATGCATATTATTAACATTGCACAATAATTCAAACATTAATTTAAACATTTCTCAAAAACTTCAAATTAATAAAAATATTTCTTATCATCTTCCCCAAAGGATCTGAGATATCCACAACAATTGTATAGCCCTGTAACTTTGCAGTAGTTTTTAATTCCCAATTCTGTGAGAAATGTGACCCCTCGATCACAAAACCAGTCTTAAGGGTTCACAAGAACATTTTCAGTAAAAGACAAAAATACATTGCATGGGTCAAATCGATTTATTTTTCTTTTATGCTTAAAATCAATAGGATATTAAGTAAAGATCATTTTCCGTGAAGATATTTTGTAAATTTCCTACCCTAAATATATCAAAACTTTATTTCTGGGAGTGGATGACCTGCCACAGTGCCTCTTTAACAACTTCAAAGGCAATTTTCTCAATATTTCGATTTTTTCGCACCCTCAGATTCCAGAGATTTAAACGGTTGTATCTCCGCCATTAATTGCCATTTATTCAAGCTTAATTATTCAGCTTTCAGATGATGTAAAAATCTCATTTTCAAAAAATGTACCCATAAGACTGGTTTTGTTGTCCAGGGTCACAAGTGTTTTTGAATGAATCACAAACAGAGGAAACTTTAAGCAACACAAAATGACTGTATCGTAATGGTTATGACATGTTTGATACCTGTGAAGACGTCTGAAGCTCAGCGATTCTCCTCTCCAGCAGCGACGTATCCAGATGTTTGAGGTTCTTACTGGTGTCCAAAGATTTCAGAATGACCTGATGGTTTTTATCAATGACTGACAGACACTTTTTGCAGCTCTGCTGATATGTAACCAGTTCCTGCGAATCGTTTTGACAAAAAGAAACAGAGATCTTCTAGTCACTCAAAAAACATGTAGAGTTTAATGAATCTTGCACAATGATCCTGTGACGTACGTCTTTTCTAAACACTCCTGAACATTGAGGGCGGTGTGATCATAACTTTTGACAGCATGAGTTACCTGACACTTCTGATTGAAGTCTCCGGGAGCCTCGGAGTCCCGGGAGGAGGTGATGCGGCTCGCCTTCTCCAGCGACTGGTAGAACCCAGTGATGTTTTTCTCCATTTCTTCTAAAGGAGGCAGCATGGCCTGGGAGTCCCTCAGCAGGGGCAGAGCTCTCTCTCTGATCTGTAACAGACGGCACATATCGAGGTCAAAAAGAGAGCGAGACCATGAAAGTTAATGTGGCGGTTCATGGGAGAAACAACAGGGCCGAGCACCTTGCAGAGCTCATCTTTGATGGTTGCCATGGCGGCCAGCATCTGCGCGATCTCCTCCTCCGTGAGGTCTTTGGTCAGCTGCTGCGCGTTACGCGTGGCCGTTTTGTATGCGGCCTCCATGGACGGAACCTTGTGCTTGATGTCCTGAGAGGATGGAGTTGACATTTACGATCTCATGCTCTGTAGCGTCAACGACACTGCAGTAAACATCATCATCATTTATCCCCATCAAATAAATTGCTTGGATAATTGCATCAGTACACAGCTCATCAGTGATACTTTTCGAGTCATTATCACAGCATCACCCTGGAGGGGCTTATTTAACCAGATGTGTGTAGATTTTCCCATTTTTTTGCATACAGTATTTAATTATTGCACATGATATATAAACATTCATTAAGTATTCAATCAAAATTGCAACTACTGTATTTTCTTAAGTGAGAAAGAAGACAGAAATAAGGTTTAAGGGATGCAAAGGAAGGTACAGTAAGCGATTTCCTTAAAACTCTTCTGGTATTTATATTCGATACCCAAACTAATAACAAATACTACGGTTTTTAAAACTGAAGAATCATTACATTTTACATTTACATTTACATTTTAGGCATTTGGCAGACGCTTTTATCCAAAGTGACTTACATTGCTTTATCCTATACATTTTACACAGGTATTTACAATCCCCTGGGATCGAACCCACAACCTTGCGTTGTTAACAATGCTCTTACCACTGAGCTACAGGAAAGCTTTGAATCAAGTATCTATTCTTTTTACTTTCTAAAAAAATTACTTCACCATTATGAAGCATCACTTCAAAAATCTTTTCAGGTTTTTACCTTTAAAACTGAAGCACATTCAAATTGTTGCTAAACAAATTACTAGATTTTTTATGTATTTAAGTATTAAAGGTAAAAAAAGAAATAAATAAATATTTAATGGAAAAATATTTCATATTAAAAAATGCAGTAGAGTAAAAGTATGATGCATGCTTTATAATGTAATGAATCAAAATCTTTCCGAAGTAAAAACAATTTGATAAAGTACACAAGAATTTACTTTAATAGAGTAAAAAAGCCCTGTCCATCTCCTACCTAAAAGAAACACACCCCTGCCTTCATTGCTCCGCCCCAAAAATAACATACACTTATGCTGCGTCCCAATCCGCATACTCTGTGTCCTAAATAGTATTTGAAAGTCAAATTAGTTTGTCCCAAACCGTAGTATGTTGAAAAGAGTATTGGAAAGATCCCGGATGGTCTACTACTTCCCGTAGAAATTTGAAGTGCAGAGCGTACACACACCTTGTTGCTGATTGGCTGCGAGTGTTATCGGTGGATCGATCAGATTTGTTTTTTCTTCTATTTAATAAGTCACATCGGTGGTCAACACAACACGCAAAATAGACATGTAGCAAATTTATTCAAATTGTTCGTTTGGATGTTGATTTTGAAATTTCATAGCGTTTCTCAGAAATCATGTACTGCACCTTTAAACTATCAGAAGTAAAAATTGAAGAAAGCCTTGAATTCAGATTACCTCGACGTCTTGCAGATACGTCCTGATGTTCAGAAATGACACTTGAACTGGAGTATTCATTCTCTCCTTGGATGTGTCACTAAACGCTTTCAAAGCTTCAATTCCATCTTCATAATCTTTTCTCAGTTTGTCCACTTCATCTGCTCTGGCATACTAAGTCAAAAATTCAATTTAGTCTCCTTTACACCTCAGAATCCGCTATACCTCTTTATATCTTAAGACACGCAACAACATTGAATAAAAAACATTGTGAAAGAAGAATTTAATATCCCAAAAAAGTCTACCCCCAGTAAACCGGCCCATTTTTGGAAAGTAAGCTGCAAAAAGTGGTTTATAAGGTAGACTAAATTTGTCCCAAAAACCACTAAAAGTATGTTTGACTGATAAGAATGAAAAAGATGTCAAGGGACAAACGAGACGTTTTATGTCTTACATGTTTGACTTTGACGAACAGCTCTCTCCATCGGCCATTGAGAAGAAGCAGCTGCTGTTTCAGTTCTCTGGAAACGGTCTCATCACACGTCTCGATCAGAAAGTTTCCAGCATCGTTCATGCCCATGTGCTGCTGAATCCAGTGCGGAAGATTCCGGAAAAACTCCTGCAGAATTGACAGTGTTTATACAAAAGCCCCATAGTTTCATCTTCAGTTTGAAAAGTGATCAACACGCACCCGTTTGTCGCCCTCTGATTGGTTGAGCATCTTCTCAGCGTCCTCCAGCCAGGCCTGGAGACTTGCCACGGTGCTGCTGTATTTCTCCCAGTTACAGATCACTTCCTCCAGCATGCTACGCACGCTACGAACCTCCACCGACAGGTTCTTCCATTGGGCTGTGACGTCACTCTGAAACTTATTCACTCCATCACACTCCTCCGCTGTCAATAAATGTGTAGATAAATGTTACGAACTAGATTTAGAACGACTTGTGCTAGCACAGTAGGGATACCATGTCATTATAAACCTGTATGTCTCCGGATCACAAGAGAAGATATTTTCAAGAATGTTGATAACCAAACAACACTGGCCCGCAATGACTTTGTATGAACACAAAACCACCGAGACGTTTCTCAAAAGTTTTTTCGTGTTCCACTGAAGACAGAGTCGTACACAGGTTTTGTACAACAAAAGGGATAAGAAATGTAGACATGATTTTCCAATTTGGGTGAACTATCCCTTTAACACAGTGATAATGGTATCAAGGATGTTTGACAGAATGAGATTGAATCAAAACAATTTTGGCTTGTAGAGATCAGAATCACAGCCAGAAACTGATAATAAAAAGCTCTGTGTTTCTTCAGCCTCGTGGGACATAACGGATGAAAGCATCACATCTTACCGGAAGCTCCAGACTTCATGTACGTGTCTGCTGCCTGTTTCAGGGTCCGAAACGTTGTTTCGTAGTGCTCGAAGAACCTATGGCCTTCGATAAAAGTCTGAGTTGGAAAGAATAGATCATTAGTAAGAAGTTTTGTGACGTCTAAGGCAGAAAAATTGAAAACTAGTGGACGTACAATATAATTCTGCAGGAGCAGCTCAACCGAGTCTGGACGGCCGTATTTAATGATCCAAGATTTCAGCTTTGACTCCGCCAGGATGAGAAAAGCCATCAGCCGATACTTCATCTCCCAGAAATCAAGTTTAATAAGATGGAAATGGGACGATGTCGACACGAAATTAAATCTGTGAAATAAATGTGAAACAATTGGTAAAACTCACTTTGGATAAAAGTATCCACTAAACAAATAAAAGGAAATTAGAGACGCACCGAAACTAAAATTGCCGATTTGTACGGAGTGATTACTGCCAATACCGATTCTGAAGCTTAACTTTCTGAATGTTTTTAATTCATACAATGACTACTAATATTAAACACCAAACTGGTGATGTTTCTTAACATTTTCAATAAAAAGAGCACTAATAAACTGCATTTTCCTGTTCCTCTTTTGATTGACAGGTTCTCCCGGCCCTGATCATCAGCTTCTTTTATCAACCGATATCTATTATTGGCTGATATATCGGTGCATCTGTAATGTAAATACTAATAAGTAGGAAAGAGTAAATACATTTTAAAACTGTTTTGAAGTTTTTGTGTTTAAAGACAACATGAAATAACACTTGACTTTATTTATAGAAAGAACGTCACATTCCTGGCCTTATTGTGCAATATATTCCAAAAAATGAAATGTCCCGTAGTAAACAGACGTACAAGAAAAACGTCACATTACAAATATAACAAAGACCATTGCATGTTGTCTTTAAACCAGCCTCCAGCCGTGAAACAAAAGCTCATGAGAATTGACCTTTCCGCCATGTCCTGAAGCTGATCGGGGGGAACCGGAACCCCGTTTACAGATCTGTCTCTGTGAATCTGTTGAAACGCATGTCTGTGTCCTTCCAAATTCTTCAGCACCTCCTGAACGGAAAGCACAAACATCAAGAAATCAAATCTGATGAACAGTGTTTGTGTTTAAGCTCCTCACATGAAGAGTACAAAAGATCACAAGAGCAAATTGTCTTAGAAGGTATGCCGTCAATCTTTTGGACCAGCAACAGGGCAAACCGTTGAGGCTTCAAAAAATGTTAAAAGTGTAAATCTCGGCAGGTTTTGGTATTTTGAGTCTGAAGCGAACCTTGTGCTGTTCCAGTTTTCTGTGGATGATGTTGGCCGTCTCCTCGTGGGCTTGTTGAATGGGCACGTCCTCTCTTAGGGAAAGTTCTGCCCGATGCAGCCAAGCTCCGATCACTCCCAGAGGATTAGGCAAAGATTTATCCAGATGGATGTGCCAATCTAAGAGCTAGACAAACCACAGCACATATCAAAAGGAGATCTCTGTCTTCTTATAGGGGTAATTAAATGCTGTTTCATGCATTCTGACTTCTTAACAATGTTAAACGTGCTGTCTTCTCATGCTTAACATGGTCAACTTGTCAAAAACGAGTTGGACGTATTACCAAGTTTTTCTGTGCTCGATACACTCCCCCAAAGTTCATGTAAGTTTCCGGAAGTTTTTTTCTAACATGAAAAACAGTTATGTAACAACCTTTTTTAGTCCCTTATTGGGCAATTCACCTGGAAAAGCAAGCCCACGGCAAGGCGAAAAAAATAGCCCGTCCATGCGTCAATCGACGAGCGATAGGAATTCCCGCTTATCATCAATATTGGCTGCACTGCGTCAAGATTGGCTGTGCTGTGGGCCTGAAGCTACAGCTCGTTACTCTTGCAATATTGCAAACAAATGTGTTTGTTTGTTCGAGGCACTTGGTTGATGAATGTTATGAAAACGGCGGATATAACGCTGGATTTGCAGATGGTTTGAAACGGATAGATGCCACTGTGCCAGAGCTAAAAGATGCCGGACATGAAACATACGAGGTAAGTGAAACTGAGTCATATGTCTGTGTTTTGTTGGCAACACAAACTTAATGTGAATCAACAGTTATGCAGGCATAATGTGATAATGTATTGTGTGCTCGTGATTTAGTTCCACCCCCAGTAGGTCATCTGTTTTCGGAAATAATGGTACAGCTGTATCTCTCTTTTATAAATGTGATCAAACTAAATACTCTTCGAGATATGAAGTATGTAATACTACTCTATACGTACTCAAGATTAATATGAGATTGGCAGAAACTGACGATCAACCGGACCTTTAAAGCCGCTTTGTGTATGAAAGGACCAATCAAGTTGTCGAGTGCCCGGCCAGATCGCCGCGTCCGCTCTGTGGAGTTCTCTGTTTCAATAAACAAAAGTTTCTCTGTGTGTCTGTCTGAATTTCTCACTAATGAACCCCAGGATCAAAGTCCTGCTTACACTTTATAACAGCTTGTGATCTATTTATTTTATCTTTGATGTCATCGTATATGATGGGTAGACGTGATGACCTACTTTAGTTAATGATACATGATAACACATACCCTGACAGACAACTGATCCCAGGCCTGCTTGACCACGGCCTGATCCACCGATAGTTTTCCATCTCGGTGTACGGGCTGCAACAGAGACTCGATCTGTTTCTTTCTCATCTCATACTGCACACGGAAGCTCTTAAAGGACTGCAGCACAAAAAAAGATGGACGATAGAAAAATGAAAAGTGTGATAACAATCAAGGTCATCACATAAAAGATTTTGTTTTTTACTTTAAATTACAATACGACTGTTGTATGCCTAAAAGTGAATCTGAACTGGTTTCTTAGCAGTTTCTCATTTATTTTCACCCGTTTATCCAGTTTTAAATTTTCTCCAATTAATATTTTTATTTGAAATTTGGGATAAATATGATTAGTAGTTCAAAGAATGAAATTAAAATGATTCATTTTAGCTTAACGCGTACCTATAAATGAAGCGTTTTGTTCCAAAATGAGATAACTCTGTTTTTAACAATTTTTTTTAGTTATTATGGCTTAAATCAAAACAAACCAACTGCAGTTAGATTAATATTGGTTGGAATGCACAATTAAGTATGGGACCAAACTCTTCATAATATTACAATTTAAATTTAGGAAAAGTTTTGCATTTTTTTTCTGCTGTCTATAGAAATATCTATTATAATATTCAGCATGTATACCATCATATGGCAATGCAAACATTTCTAGTGTACAAAACTATTACATTTTGTCTTGTACTGTATATTTTTACCTGATATTTGTCGGCGAGACTCTCCTCAGAACCCTGCAAACGCAGTACATCTCTCTCCAGCTGATCCAGCCAAACCTTCACCTCCCTCAGCATCTTTCTCTCCTCTTTCTGTGCACGGCACACACAAAACAACTACTAAACACTTATTTAGAGAGCATTGAGCAATTTACAACAAGATCCCACATCATGTAACAGAGTGTGATAAAAAGATAGAAGCAGAAGGTTCATTTGAAACAAGACTGAAGATCCCAAATCACTCCATGTCACATTAAGCTTATAGGCCTGTATTATTATGACCCTGTTTATTGATAAACACATACCTCAAGCATAAGCTCAATATCTTGTGGGTCATACTGTCCAGGAGAGCAGACACATCGAGACACGCAAACACAACATAATCCAGACGTTAGCAGGATTAAAGCCAGGAAAAAAGAAGAATACAGAAGAGAGCAGCACCGCGGACGGGTCGTTTTGCGGAAAAGAGTGATACATGAGAGCTGTAAGTGTGTGTCCATGACTTAATATTGATATTATTTATACAGGATTTAATCAAATACAGGAGTTGGAATAACGATGATTTAAAAACAGTTTCCTGAAAATGACCCGTCGTCTAAAACAAGCTTCATGCATGCGTGAGAAAACCGGCTCTTACCTGTAGAGTGGGAATAGAGAGAGCAAATGTAGGAATGGAACGAACCAGCTACACACACGTACAGCGAGCGACACAGACAGAGACACAGAGTGAGCGCACGGAGCAATGCATTATGGGTGTGATTCTACAGTTGAACGGGTCTTTGAATGGATTCCATATTAGATGCACTAAACTATATGGACCAGGTTAGTGACAAATGAATACTCGAAGCTCTACAGGTGACATGAAACAACTACAGCAGGCGGTGAGAGTATTTTAAGATGACAGCGCGCTTTACTTCTTCTTGGTGTCCATCTGCCTCAGACTGGTGGGGGTCTGGGTAGTGTTTCAGGAACTGAGCTACGTAAGTCATGATGGATTTCTCGTCAGGTTTGTCCACATCCACATCTGCAAAAGAAACATGGAGACATCAAAGATCTGGAGTGGCCAAAAGTAAATCAAGTCCGTCTTTAACAACCACTCCACTCAATGCAATAGAAAATACTCAGCGGTCTTTGAACCGCTTATTGATTTAAATCATCTTGAAAAGTTAAACTAAATACAGAAACATATGAAGAGTTTATTTGCAAAAACAGATAACTCTGTTTGAAAGATTTTCAAGAATCATGTTTTTGATTTTGTAATCATGTTTTTAATGTATTTTTTATTTATATTTTTTTATTACTTAATCAAAACAACCCAACTGCCTTTTGATTGATAATAATTGGAATGCATAATAAAAGATGTTTTTTGAAGTGATCTGTTTTTGCGAATTAACTGGAAGCAATCGAAACTATGAAAATAAAGAGTGTCCCCAAAAACGACGCTTGTCTTTACATTAGTTAACACAAAATATGAATCATCGGATGTTACTTAGACCTGATGCCATATTACATGATCTTCTAATGACTCGACTTTTAAATGAAGCTTTTTAATGTGACTTCCGAGGGTTGCCACATCACATAATGATGTCATGCCTGTTTGTGTCTGATCTCGCCCGATCTCATGCTTGAATTACAGTGACCTACATACAAAACTATAATGGCATCTGTCTGTAAACAGGCTTCATGACGGGTAAATCTCAATGGATCTTTGAAACGTCTAGGTACAAACAAGCAGCTCTTGAACCGAATGTAGACTGTAGACTGACCTGATTTACATTTAAACTTAAAGTGATTTACAGCGGTTTCAACCTATGTAACAGTTTCATACAAAAATAATACAAAAGACAATTTATATTTCTGCTCTATGCTATTTGCAACATTTAGCATGTTTGACTTGTGTATACTAAGGTACTAAATGATTACCATACTTATATAATACGATACTCTTTTTTTAAGTTGATATGGTAATTGCATAGAATATGTGGAAGATATTAAAGGAAAATGTCACAAATGTTGAAATGGAGCAGGTTTACCTTCAGGATCCAGTAAACGTGGTATCCCGAGCTCATTTTCCGCCACACTGAATGCTTCCTCCAGGTTCTCGCGGTTACTTCTGGTTTTCACGACATCCATGTCAACAAGATCCGGACGAATGGCATGTATGACTGAATGGAATGCCACACCACTACGCCAACTGGGACCAAAATCTTTGACCGTAATTCCCAGCCGACTTGAGACGAGAGACAATGTTAACAAATTAGGTGGTCCAGCATTCCATTAAAAACACACTGACAGTAACTAAAGAAGTGATGTTTTATTTGAGTGAAGATGTCATACTTGGTTGCTGTGGTTTGGACCCATCTAAGCATGGCTTTTTTGGCATTGCCCTGAAACTTGGTGACCACTTTGCGTTTCATGGGTGGGCTGCCTGTCTCAGAGCCGGCCATGCTATCAACAGAAGAGGCGCTGCTGGATAATGCCTGAAGGGCTGTCAGATTACTGGTCAACTCTTCAATCTGCAAACGTTTGGGAGGACACACCCTTAAAACCCACATAAGGGACCAATGCATGACTTCAAACACATAAACGGGTGTTATTTTCAAAGTTCACCTGGAAGTAGAGAATAATGGTCCACATCAGCCCCAAGACAATAGACGGTCGTCCATCAGCGATGTCCGTGGCATTAATGTTGACTAGTTTAATCTACAAAACCAATATATCACATATATCATTTAATGCCATGGATATTAATGTTGCCCAGCATAAAAAGCACAGGTGTGTAAACGAGCCAAACGCAAATCCGGTCAGCACAGAAGAATAAACAATGTTTCTTGTAAACATTTTCACTGTAAAAAATTATTTAAAGTAAGATTTACAGTACATTATGGCAAAACGTTTAAATAAATAATTTTGCCATTTCCATAAAAATACAAGGAGCTATTATTTAACGCATACTGTTTTTTGGCAGAATCTTCAATCATAGTTTATATTTTATTATGTTTTTATATATTATGTATTTGTATATTGTAGAAAAGCAATGTGCCAAATCTCTGACCGTTTTCCTGAATTCTGCTGTAAATTTACAGAATTTTTTACAGTGTGAAGGCCTTGATCCTTCTCAACATTTTTGGGGAAAATAGCAACAACACAATGGGATTATCCAGCCAGTTAGATGCTTATTCAAATAATCCAAAAGTTTCAAAAGCATGCTCTAAAAATGAAGTTTGCATTGAGTGAGTCATAGCCCAGGAAACGAAACATATGTGGAACCGAGCGCTCTTGTTTAAGTCAGCTTAAGAGATGCCTTCAAACCCAAGGAGTAAAAAATATTCAGCTTTAGCAAACATGTAAATAATGAGACTGCTGGCTGCATTCGGTGCGCATCATCAGACGCAAATACATGCGTCAAAAGAGCAGCTGTTTGTGAAACTGAGACTTCTGTTAAAAGTACTGACCGGAGATCCTCTGTATACAGACTGAGACAAGGCATGATAAGAGAGAGGACACAGTTAGAAACACAAAATAATGGACGCTTGACTAGGACATACAGAATGAACATCTTTGGAAAGTATTTGTATTGGACTGGGTATGGGTCCGGTGGATTAAGAGCCTTAGATTGTGGGGGGCCCAAAGATTTAAAATGAAGATTTGAGGATGACGTATACAGTATGTGGTCACGTACCCTCCTGCCCTCCAGGAACTTTAACGCAGTGCCTATGTTGGAAACCCAGTGGATCCTTTTCAGCTGTCTGCCTTGTTCACATGGCTAAAGAAAAGGCGAGAGGATCGTGAGCAAGAGAAATGAAAACAGAACCGTGTCAAGTCCATTATCTTTAATTAAATAGACACTACATGACATCACCGCAGGCACTGAAGGATAATCTGTTGTATCTGAGGTGAGAAATGGAGATATCGCATTAGTGACACTTACTAATCTCTGTCCAGACAGCACCTCCAACAACGCCAACAGTTTCACCCCATCCTTGATGTCCTCGAACAGGTCGTTGACTTCAAAGGGAGGTTTGTGCTGGAAATGGAAAAAGTTGGTAGAATAGAAAAACCTTAAAGGACCTTCATAAAAACATGCCTGAAAAACATTCACCAATTTACAAAAACCAAAACATAGTTTAGAATATCAAATGTAATACAATTGTTGTCTGCATGTTAAAATAATATTTAATAAAAAATGTATATAAAATAATATGTGTACAGCTGAAGAAAGGGAGTAATAGGTGAGTCACGTATTAAAGATTTCTTCCTTTTTACGGTCTGTTCTCATTCACTTACATATTAAGCATCAGAGCAAAATTTTGTAGCAAAGTGAATCGATATCCAGCATTTAAAACAGCCGTGCTTAGCTAAACAAAATTTAGGTGTGTACTAGGACCAAAATACTTACTTAGAAATGAAAGTTAAAGGGGTGATTCGCCGGAAATACATGTTTTTCTGTGTCTTTGGTGTGATGTTGGTTGCCCATTCATGTATTAGACAAGTAAAATTGCAGAAATGAAAGTGTGGGAACAAATGCTCACCCAGATCTGCCTGAAACACCTCGTGAAACCACACCCCCACAAATCTACATCAGTTGGTGGTCTGATGTGACTAAGACCGCCCAAATGTATACGGAAGTAAGATGGTGTACCTGTCAGTACAATTGAAGAGGAACCTGATGTTCCAAATATGGTCAGAGCCGTTAAATTTCCCTCACACGCTTGCAGTTTTCGTCCAATCGCGACACACTGGTTAACTGGCCAATCAGAGCACACCTCACTTTTCAGAGCCATGAGCTTTGTTAAAAATCAGCAAAGAGGAGACACAAACATGCACGGTGTGTGGAAAATACAGTTTTATGAACCCTAAATCATGTAAACACATTGTATTATAACGAAAACAAACAATAATTTTTGTGTAGTTTTAGCCGTGTCATATGACCCTTTGACATGCAGATACACTTGACTATCTGCAGTCCTACTTGTGAGCTCATAACAAAATCTGCAGTCTATGCCGCTCGGTGAAACCAAGATGGAAAGGATAACACAACAGAAACTCTGCACATGCTCCAGCAGCTGTAGTGAGGATCATGGGTTCAGAAACTGCTGTGTCATGACAGGAAAAGACACAAACGAGATATAAAGATCAGACAGCGTCAGCACTTGCAGATCCTTTGTGCTTTTGTGTTTCATGCTTTCACACTTCATCTGAACCTATCACACAGTAAACGTATAATGTTCAGGTTAATAAATATGACCCATGCGTCAATAAAAACTCTATTTCTGTTTTATAGACGCCCTTGTGGTTGTGTATAGTCAGCTCTTGTTTTTTGCATGCTTCACAAAAAGTCATTATTCCACTACGATATACAGTATCTAACACAGTAGATTAATAAAGTACCAATGGACAGCAGTACACATGATGTGTTTGTTTTTATGATAAGTGATTACCGTCTGTCATCATTTTGATGTGAGAAACATCATAAAAAAAAGTGCAAATGGTGCAAAGGAAATGAAGACAATAGAGAAAATAACAGACACGCTAAAGGTCAAACCAAAATAGACAGAACTTTCCATCATAAAACTGAACGACAGGCAAAGCCAAAACGCATTTGTGCTGAGCATTAAGAAATTAAAATATATTAGGTATCAAAGAAATGGAAGATACGGAATGAGACCGCTTTAATTCAAACCTGACAAACTGATGCCAAATGATCAATGAATTGAATCGCTGCATAAAAGTAAAAGGAAAAATGATGTAGTAAAGCATTTCAAATATCAAATGAATATCATTCATTTATTTAAAATATATTTAAAATTTAGATTTGACAGTCGTGCCCACAGCAAACACACACACAGTGCCTGATGTAAATCTGTTGATGATGCAAACGGCTCTCAGGAGTAAATCATTACTCTGCATATCCTGCAGCTCAGTTAGTATGCACTAAGCATGTCGTCTACATACAAAATTGCATGAACCCACATTTCTTGGATTCTTCAAACTTTTCACGGTTGAGCTTTGAGCTATTGTGCAGCGGATTCTGTGGAACAAAAGAGCCCCTCACAGCAATCTGGGCTGACTGGAATACATAAACCCACCGTTTGTGTCAGATTATCCTCTATTGTGCACTGCAAAGTGCCCCGTCACCCGAGCGACTGATCACACATAATGAGGCGAGAGGGAGGAGCAACGATAGGTTAACATAGCTGTGAATACACAGAATGCAAGTATATTTATCTGTAATGGATTGTGACCTTGATCATGAATGTCAACCCTGTTATCTTTGAGAAGGTATAAACTCTATATACAGCTTTCCTGTAGTTCAGTGGTAAGAGCATTGCGTTTACAACGCAAGTTTGTGGGTTTGATCCCAGTGAATTGCACATACATATGTATAAATCTAAAGGATAAGCAATGTAATCGCTTTGGATAAAAGCATCTGCCAAATGCAGAAATGTAAATATACAGTACAGCTGCAGAAATAATTAAAAGATAAATAATTATTTATGGCTAAAATACACTTCAAAATTTGCTCAGATTTTGCCCAGATTTCAACGTGAAAATGTTGCAGAAAGTCTGTGCCAGTGTGCAGATTTGATCAGTTAGTGTCTCCAGTTTTCATTTTCTGCAAATAATTGCAAATATAAACAATATTTTCATTTGATATATGGGAGAAATATCATTAGTAGTTCACAGGATGAGATAAAAATGCTCATTTTACTTCAAGAACAAAATTTGTTTCTTCTCCGTTTAAACTCACTTTGGATAAAAGCATTTACTAAATGCCTACATGTGATTGAAGAATGTTATACTTTGTTTAATGCAAAATTAACTATAAAAATCACTTATTCAAATGCACTTTTTTTTAAAGAACACAACATATGCTAACCAAAGACTGACTGATTCATTGATTTGTATTATTTTGCTTATTTTCTGCTGTTGATTCTTAATCACAAGTCCTCAGGAGCAAAGCAAACGCTTTCTCCCACTGTGAATTGTTCCAGCCCCTCTCGACAGCCATCTGCACACACCCACACCGTCCAAGACTTCCCATAAATACACTTGAGCCTATAACCCACACATGAGGTCTGCATTCTTATGTCATCAAAGATGCATTTCTGGTTTGCATAAAAAAGGACAGGGGATCATCCTAAAAAGACATGTCAACATTGAGAAGGTTTTGGTGTCTCATAGGCACTCCTGCAGTGATTGTTCCTACAGAATAAACTGCAGCCTTGTTTTCTAGTCGTTGCCTTGCTCACGCTTTCTGTTCATGCTTCAGACTCCAGATATAAACACAAAGCCAAGCTCCTCAACCTACTAATGCCGTCTCACCCCACGCCTTCAGGACCGGGCAGTGGGAGGCCTTCACAACGCAGCATTCATTCTCAAAGCATGCAGAATAAACAGCCCCCATGCTTCTTATTACTGCATTACAGCCGCTGATTATAAACTGCTCTTGAGCTCTGTTACAGCCATTAGACCAGAAAAACAAATCACATGAACCAATCACGGCAGACAGACAAAAGGACAGTCATGATGCCTGTATTCTTCTGGGTCAACACATCAGAAATATGGTTTCAGTGAATCTGTATTTTTTTGCAACGCATACAAAAGTATGAAGAAAAAATATTAAACCAAGAGGCTATTTTAAACAGCTAAACATTTAACTCAAATTCGTAACGGATACGGCAATGGACCAACTGTTTAACATAAAGTCATCAAAGTATTTTAGAAACTTTCTGTACTTCAGATTATAATGGAAATAAAATCATGCATTCATGAATCACATTGACACCGGCTGGCTAACATTGCAAAAGACACTTGTCCTTGTGAAACCGGAAGTTGTGATCATTTTTACTTTCGTATTTTGACGCATTTCCTAGTGGAATGAGAAAAATAATGTCCAGGCTTTCGTCTTTCACTGCAATTTGATTGGATATATAAAACAGCCGTTGCATTTTGAAATGGATCTGACAGCAGGCTGTAAATTGAAGGGGAGGAGTTAATGGATGCTCCGCCCAAGACATCTAACATATTTAATTTAAGATGGATAGCCATTACAGGACGAAAGTGCATTTTCAGATTTTAACTGAAGATTATGAGTGTACACCCTTTTTTAAAAGAGAATGAACCACATTGATAAACTATTTACAATAAACGCTGCAATATTTCAGGAAGAAACAGGCATTATCATTTTCAATTTCACTGGGACTTATTGTGAATAATTACAGTTATTTTTAGAAAGTCTCTGCCATCAATTTGCAGTAAATAATGAAGTTAACTTTGCAGATGACTTAATATTATATATATCATAATATTTTGTTTTGTAATGAAATGACAAACTTTTTGTCACTGTATAATAATTGCAATCCACCCTAAAAAACACTATTGACCAATTGTTTAATATTGTTTAAAATATTATTTACTGTCAAAAAAAGTCTGTCTTACCTTGGCTAGGTGAGAATTAATCCACTTTGTGAACGTTCTTTTCTGAACCGACTCCTGTTCATCTGAAAGAGAGAGAAAGTATAAGTTCACGAGTGAGCAGATATTTGTAAACCTTATGATCTCCTGCAGTTCTCCTGGTCTCCATGACTCACATGGTCACATTTTTTTTGTCACACAAACATTTTATGTTTTTTTACAGTGTCTTTTTTCTGCTTGAAATCTAGAGAGGAGATATTCACCAGCACAGCAGAGCTGAATGTCCACACGTGGCATGTGCAAAAACATGGACATTATATAAGAAACATCATGAAATATGCTTAACATGAAATACACTCAATATAAATTATCAGACGCATATTAACTAGCAAATGCATTCGTTTAGCTTACTTGTAGACCAGATATCATTGGACAAAGTTTAACGAGACTCATTTACAGATGCACTTGTGTGCAAAACTTGCCTCCACAATCCTAGAGTGTTGTGTTGCAGCTACAAAGGCATTTCTGAGTGGTTTCCAGGGTGTTGCTATGCCGTTGCTAAGGTGTTATGGGTGTTTGCTGGGACATTGCTATACATCTGCATGTTCTACAGCTACCTGCACCTTGCTATGCTGTTACTAGGGTGAAGTGGGTGGTTTTCATGGCATTGCCAGATGCTGTTTTAAGTGGTTGCTGGGGTGTTGTCACACATTTTGAAAGGTCTTCTGGGCCTATATAGGGTAACTAAGAAAAGTACGATAACTTTTACCTAACAACAACTCATAATAATTAATTCACGTGTCGCTCAATTCATGCCTTAGTTCTATTTAAATACTTCATTTGGGGTTCTATACTTCATGTGTATATCTGTGACAAATAAACCAAATTAATTAGATAGCAAAAAAGCTGTCGAGTTACAAGACAAAGTTTAAGGGATTGTGGGTTTGATTAAATACTTTATCGTAAATAGGAGCGAAAGCAATAGGGATGCATGTCTTCCAAAGTGCCGGTAATGAAACTCTCTATCACAATATTAAGATCTCGCAGAGAATTTAAACACGCAAGGCCATTTGGTTCAGCAACAAACAACCACCAGACATTTATGCATGATGGGCTCAAACAGATCATCCTTCCACACAAAAGACATCATCCTATGTTTGCATGCACGTACAAATGCAATGCACGGGGCATGTTTAGCACACAGTTCCTGCAGCACACATGGCATGCCGGCGCAGCGTAAAGCACACCATAGTTATCATAATCCAACATGCGCAGCGGTGACCCTTTCTAACTCTGACACGACATTTACCTCTCCAGATGAGGAAGACCTCAGCTGGCCAATAGCAATACCGACCCAGAGATGTGTCACTGCATGTCTGGATCACCTACATCCAGCAGAGCACACACTGTGTTTCAATCCGAGCTCCTGAAACATCACACGGGATGAGAGGAGAATGTCCCACTTACCGCGGAGGTATTGAAAGAATCCCGTCACCAGATTCAGAGACGTGGTCTTCCTCACAGCTATGTCCTTAAATTGAGCCATTGTGCTCGTCACACGCCCCGTCTTTCTTTGTGCCCTTCATGTGTGAAAGCGAGCGCATATTATCCAGGGAGGAAAACCAGATCAGCTGTCCTTTATTTCCATCTGGAGGCACGGGAGAGCGAGCGCTGGAGCTTTCCGTGTGAAAACACTGAGTGCTGGAGGATGGAACCTCCCCCTCTCTTTTTCCTCTTCTGTCTCCCTCCTCTCTCTCTCTCTCTCTCTCTGTCTCTGTCTCTGTCTCCCTCTCTCTCTCTCTCTCTCTCTCTCTCTCCCTCTCCGTGTGTGTGGATAGGCCAATCAAGGGCAGTTTTTTTGAGCTGTTGTTAGCAGTGCTGGAGAGCTGTGCTGGTGTGGATGCTCTGATCTGCTCTTTTCTCTCTCCAGCATCATCTCACAGCTGCAGCCATGATAACCGGCTATGGCGCTGATGCTCCAATCAGCACGCAGGGGGAGCTGTGATGTCACCGGGCAGCTGGTGTGATCCTGATTTACATGTGTGGGGGGGTCAGCGCTTGTGCTACACAGCTTGAACTTTAGCCCAGGCAATGCAGAAGAAAATGGCTTAACAAATAATCAGACTTTTTTTTCAGCACAGTCTAGACTACTACACAACAAAAGAATTATGGGTACATGACACAGTTATTGTTGGGTGTGTGGGGGGTCGAGAGGGGGTAGACAAATAGAGACTTGCACATAGTCAATATGCAATCTGAATTGACTTATATATTAAAGGGATAGTTCACCCAAAAATAAAGATCTGTCTTCGTTATTCACGCTCATGTGGTTCAAACCTGTGTGAAGATATTTTGAGAAACGTTTCGGTGGTTTTGTGTTCATACAACGGAAGTCAATGGGGAGTGATGTTGTTTGGTAACAAGCGTTCTTCAAAATATCTTCTTTTGTGTTCTGCAGTAGAAAAAGTCAAACAGATGGCATGAAGGTGAGGGTGACATGAACTATCCCTTTATTAACTAACTCTGTCTCTCACTTAATCAGTCAGACATTATTAATGTTGTTCACAAAAATAAGAATCACTTATTATTGCAACATGGCAATTCCCTAGCAACCAGCCAGTACACCTTAGCAACCGCACTACACTCCGAACACATTAAAAAAGTCACAAAGCATCACATGATCATATTCAAAAGATCTTGGTTCTGAGTAAACACTCATGAGCTTTCAAGAAAAACATTTTTAACACATTCTCATGTTTTACTGATGTACCCAGGGCACACAAGCAATGAAAACAACAATAGCAACAAGCACTTTTCACAGTCTAATCAATTCCTAATGGAGCCGCATTAATGTCCTGCTAAACATTCTGATTCGCTCACATGCATTTCACAGTCTAAAGAAAGATGATTGATGTGTTGCAAAACCCTATGATTTCAAAAGTGTGTATGACAAAAAAAACATTGGTGTTGTGTATTTAATTATACTTAATAATACATGTACTGAACTGCACTATTTGCAAATGGTTTTAAGGAAAAAGGGAATCAAGTGCACTTAAAGTATTAAATCATTTATGTCCTAGCTAGTGCCATATATCAACCACCTGCTGCCAGCCGCTCAGTAATATCACTCTATTATTCCTGAGCATCCACACAACAGAGCCATTTAACAACACATCTGTTTGTGACGGCTGTCTGATGGTTAACAGAAAGCACATTATAATAGCCTTACTTTAAATTTCGCTTTTTGTTGTGTCTTTCATAATCTAATAAATTTGGATTAAATTGCTTTATTTAATCTCATGTTGTGGTTCTCTACATTGTAAGTGATGTTTCTAATTACGAGCGCTCCTTTCAAAATCAATTCTCCAATCCCTCACTGTGGATAGTTTAGATATCTCAAAACGTCTTTGTTTAACAAAACAAGGAATGCTATTTATCCACGTAATTTAATCAAATTCATCATATGTTCACCTCATACTGTCAGAATCAGTTTAGAAGATAACATGGTTAAAGTTCAGTGCTATAATATAGATCAAATGTTCTTAATAAAACCTTAAAATAGGCATAAATCTTAATAAATGACAATGTAAAACAAAGCAAACATATAGGTTTCTACAAAGATGCTCTTTGAAACATTCTCAAATCTCAAGTTTGACAAAAATAAGGGAATGTTGTGATTCAAGCAAACGTACAATGGGAGAATATGCTAAATATTAAGAAATTTATGTCAATTTCCATATTCGGAAGCTAAATTGTTATGCTGGTTATATCATTTAAAAACAAAACTAAATGTTGATAATTACTATACAGTCGTGGCCAAAAGTTTTGAGAATTACATAAATGTTCGTTTTCAAAAAGTTTGCTGCTAAACTGCTTTTAGATCTTTGTTTCAGTTGTTTCTGTGATGTACTGAAATATAATTACAAGCACTTCATACGTTTCAAAGGCTTTTATCGACAATTACATGACATTTATGCAAAGAGTCAGTATTTGCAGTGTTGGCCCTTCTTTTTCAGGACCTCTGCAATTCGACTGGGCATGCTCTCAATCAACTTCTGGGCCAAATCCTGACTGATAGCAACCCATTCTTTCATAATAACTTCTTGGAGTTTGTCAGAATTAGTGGGTTTTTATTTGTCCACCCGCCTCTTGAGGATTGACCACAAGTTCTCAATGGGATTAAGATCTGGGGAGTTTCCAGGCCATGGACCCAAAATTTCAACATTCTGGTCCCCGAGCCACTTAGTTATCACTTTTGCCTTATGGTACGGTGCTCCATCGTGCTGGAAAATGCATTGTTCTTCACCAAACTGTTGTTGGATTGTTGGAAGAAGTTGCTGTTGGAGGGTGTTTTGGTACCATTCTTTATTCATGGCTGTGTTTTTGGGCAGAATTGTGAGTGAGCCCACCCCCTTAGATGAGAAGCAACCCCACACATGAATGGTGTTAGGATGCTTTACTGTTGGCATGACACAGGACTGATGGTAGCGCTCACCTTTTCTTCTCCGGACAAGCCTTTTTCCAGATGCCCCAAACAATCGGAAAGGGGCTTCATCTGAGAATATGACTTTGCCCCAGTGCTCAGCAGTCCATTCACTATACTTTCTGCAGAAGATCAATCTGTCCCTGATGTTTTTTTTGGAGAGAAGTGGCTTCTTTGCTGCCCTTCTTGACACCAGGCCATCTTCCAAAAGTCTTCGCCTCACTGTGCGTGCAGATGCGCTCACACCTGCCTGCTGCCATTCCTGAGCAAGCTCTGCACTGGTGACACTCCGATCCCGCAGCTGAATCCTCTTTAGGAGACGATCCTGGCGCTTGCTGGACTTTCTTGGATGCCCTGAAGCCTTCTTTACAAGAATTCAACCTCTTTCCTTGAAGTTCTTGATGAACCTATAAATTGTTGATTTAGGTGCAATCTTAGTAGCCACAATATCCTTCCCTGTGAAGCCATTTTTATGCAACGCAATGATGGCTGCACGTGTTTCTTTGCAGGTCACCATGGTTAACAATGGAAGAACAATGATTTCAAGCATCACCCTCCTTTTAACATGTCAAGTCTGCCATTCTAACCCAATCAGCCTGACATAATGATCTCCAGCCTTGTGCTTGTCAACATTCTCACCTGAGTTAACAAGATGATTACTGAAATGATCTCAGCAGGTCCTTTAATGACAGCAATGAAATGCATTGGAAAGGTTTTTTGGGATTAAGTTAATTTTCATGGCAAAGAAGGACTATGCAATTCATCTGATCACTCTTCATAACATTCTGGAGTATATGCAAATTGCTATTATAAAAACTTAAGCAGCAACTTTTCCAATTTCCAATATTTATGTAATTCACAAAACTTTTGACCACGACTGTACTGTAGACAGAAGCATTTTCACTATTTCAGTGACGTTTGAACCAAACAGTAGATTGAATAGATATCCGAAAATATGGGATAGTCTTCTTCATGTTATATACTTTCAGATGTATTTATCTCCTAACATCATAAAACCCTAAAGTATATGGATCAACAGAACCAGTCAATAACATGGAGCTGTCCGGTCCTGAAAGATATTTGAGAAATTAGTGTATTTTAGGTTTTCGGTGTTCAATATTAATGTAAAAGTTTAAAAAGACCGTTACAATATTAATACTAAAAACTGCAATTACATAAGCGCAGTGAACATGTGACTGTTCTCTCCGCAAGTCACCTTATAATTTTCCATCAGAAATCAATGTATTTTCACAATGGCAAAAGCAACACAACACAACACACTGTCTGAAGAATGAACCTTTAACATTTTTCTCTTTGATTACAAAACATGAAACGTAGCATTACCAAAGGTAAGATGCTGCTAATTTATTTTCATATACAAAACACTCAGTACTGTCACCTAAACACTGCCATGTGGTGCTTGTGATGATGTGGCTTGATTTTACAAAAACTTGGTCTCAACTCACCCCATGGCTTTCCAAACCTGTATGACTTGAGCTTCTGCACAACACAAAAGCCATTTTAAAGAACGTTGGTAACCAACCAACACTCAAACAACCCCATTGACTTTTCATAAAATTTTGTTCCACAAAAGAAGAAAATCTCATACAGGTTTTGTACGACATGAGTGTGAATAAATGATGACTGAGTTTTCATTTTTATGTAAACCGTTTCTTAAATTGATGGACCTATAAGGCGAGAAGTCAGACGGGCATAAATCAGAGTAATGAGTTGGGTTACATCTCAATCAAAGGTTATTTCAAGAATAGGCATTTCTCTTTGTTTTAGAATAAAACAATAAGCTTCATAAGAAGGTTTTTTATTTGACGTAAGGCAACAGGAAATGACAGATTCGTGCCAGTGGAGGAAAAACGTTTTACAGTTTCACCGCAGGCTCTGAACGGGCATGCGCCATGCGCTGCTGAAGGGGAAACCAAAAAAAGATCACAACCACAGGCCTTCTGTTGTGTAAACCACACATCGCCTTATTTACTGCTGATGTGCCATGACAACCAACACACACCTCTTGCGATATGACTTTCATAGCAGCGTTGACCACACAAGTTCACACACGTGTACTGAATTAAGCTTTGACGTGACTGCTGTGTCGAGTCCTACAACAAAATCTACAGTGTGCTTCGGTTTATGAGCATAAGACGATGCAAAAAATACAACTTTCAGAAACTTTACATACATTAACAAATTGTAAATCTTTTCTCTAGAATCAACTTTTCCTAAATGCTGTAGGCATGGTAATGCTACTGTATGTAGTTGCTAAGATGTTCAGAAAGGCTTTTAATGTATTGCTAGGCAGTTGGCAGTTTTTGAGGGTCAAAAGAGCCCACACCCGTGAATCTGTGTAATGACAGGATGCTTTACAAATGTAATACTTTGAGCTATAGCTTCATTAAAATCTCTGGCAATAATAGCAGTGATAACTGCCTTATCCCCATCAAGTTTAAATCTATCATTCTCAAATCAGATTTCCTACACTAAAGCTGCAAAATGCATGTTGGCGTTCAAAATAAAACTCTGCCAGTTATCACACACATACAACTTCCTTCCTGGTGTGTCTGAATACTTAGTTCCTCTCTTTAGCACGAATCCCGCTTCTGGTTTCACCCAAAACACTACGAGCAAATGCTCCTTGGTAATATGTCAACCTTACCAAGAAAAAAAAAGAAAGATTATGGCAAAAGTTAAAACCACACCGATGTCAATACATGTTGGTTAAAATACTCATGTACATTTCTTACTGCAAATGTTACAACAATGATGCTGTAATGACCCTACTTTAATTTGTCATGAGAGCATCTGAAATACTTTTCAGAAAATCCACCCAAATGGCAGAAGCAGAAAACTCTTGAAACATGCTCCTGTATGAAGCTTTCACATAAAACTAAATTACTGTTAGTTCATGACCCATTATAGGCTTGAACCAGGTCAATGCCAACAGTAATGGACATCTGCCAACATGAGCCATCCAGTGACAGCGACTCCAAATATCGATCTCCAATCTTTTTCCAAGGACAGAAAAGGTGTCATGTTCAACCTGTTCAACACAAGCTACTCCTGGAGTCTCCGTGCAGCTCTTAGACAATAAAACTGAATGGATAACCTGGATCTCGTCCAGAAAAACAGGTGGATCATGGAAAAACACTCTTCTCAGCATGAGCCGCGGACTCCCAGAACAACAATCATTACTTTACTTCTATCATTTGGGCGGTGTCCTGTTTTTCCACCACCACAAAAATGGTTTAAAAAACAGCCGACCTTTCCTGCTCTCTGAAGCATTGGCCATAGTATTAAAGGGTACAGATGGCCATTAGTGGTTTGAACAAGAGTATGACTTTATACAAGCACTGTTTTAACACAGACGATTAAAAATTCAAGGCACTAAAACAACACGAAGAAGGTTAATCATCTCAATCTACCAAGAAAGTTTGAGGAACTAAGGTCAAACGAAAAGTCAAAACAAAAGAACTTTATCAGCAACGGCCTTCGGTAAGAATAAACAACGATAAACTTAACAAGAAACCTGTGACAATAGTTCAAACATAAAACAAGTACACAATGACTATTAACGTTGTGGTGTTTTTGACATTAGCAGAGGTCTGTCATCTCAAAAGTCAATGCATAGTGAACAGTTTCTTATTTTTGCATAAATAATAAACTGCATAATAACGTATATTGTATTTCAGCTATATACATGCCATCGATCCCATTAATAGACAGCAGTATAAATATAGATCAAACACCTGTTCTTTTATGGTCAAGCAGCTTGAATACAGGGCTGTTCAATTTGAACTGAATCACAAATTTGTGTAGTCACCAAGCAGACACAATATTTTCTCCAGAAATAAGCAGAACACGTCAAAGAAACGGAGACTATTTCTGGTTACTGTCCTGCTAATAGGAAGAAACCACACCTGGCATAAAACACTGCAGCACTAAAACATCCCTCTATCGCCTCAGCTGAGTCAACTCGCATGGCCATGAACACAAATGTCAAAATGAAAAGTCTCCTTGAATCTATAACACAAATGAGTGTGACGCCAGCATTAGTAAGAAGAGAAATGAATAAGCATGCATGCACAGAATCATGCTGCACAACATTAACATTGATTTCATAAGAAGGTGAGTTCCTGTGCAATCAAATAAGAGGCATCTCAGTTCTTATCCACGTAACAAGAGGCATCTGTCAAAACTCCTGGTCCCAAGGCACTGAATCAGCATAATTCTGCCTGACTCACCGTGCCAGAGAGCGGTCACGAGAGGTAAAGAGCAGAAGTCCAGCATCACCTACCTTGAAGCCTCTGCATCACATTCATTATGTCCTTGCTGGACCGTCCGAAAGGGCTCTGGGAAGCCATGGTCCCTCTCTACAGTCCTGCACACGTCTGATGTGAAACAGTATCACTCGTTCAGTCCACACAGCAGATGCTGCACTACTTTGTAAAGGGGCATCCCCATATGCCCCTCCCACAATTCTCTGGGTTATGTTTCTCTTTATCTCTCTCTGATGCAGGGACTACAGGAACTTGATGTGGTCCAATAGAACACCAGGTCTCATTCAGGTGCTCGACTGTGTGGTGGACCAATCAGAAGTCGTCTTCTATCAGGAGATGATGAACTGTGAAGAAAACAGAATTTCACTTTTTTAAGAATTTTGTTTCTATGTCCTGGTCTTTAAACCAGTTATCACACAGAATTCATATGTGAATATTATTTTTCACTCTATTGTGACAGTGATGGATTTTAAATACCGGTTGACCATTCTTGAATGAGAAAATAAGAGTTAAGAACTTCTTGCCCATCTGAGATAACATTTCACTTCAGATGTGTAATGCAGACAATATGGAGGTCTATAATATTCATCATTTATATATTTATCAGTGATACATATAAACAACTAAGTAAAGACAACAAAAACTCTATGGCATCACAATTGCACCATCAACCACAGCTTAACTCGTGTAACTATATTGTTTCGTAGTAAAACCACAATGCAGTACGGCCGCAATAACCATAGTTTGTAAATAATATAAATGGTTCTATGACTGGAAGTCAATCTACTTACACTTTGACTATAATGAAACCATGCAACTATCTTAAGGGCACATACGGTTCTGCACAGACGGTTGTCCTCAAAGTTGAAAATGCTTAAAAGCTATGAAAAATAACTCTATTTCGACTTAATAAATCAGCTGCACTTCGTCAGAATCTATGCGCATGTATTACCGTGAGCCGCAGTTCCTCAGTGTCTCATGTGATAATGGTGAAACTCTGTTGCTATAGAAACACTTAAACAATGTTGTAAGGCGTCATTAAACCCGCGACGCCACCTACAGGATTGTACGGAAACGGAAACGGAACGATACATTTTCTTAGTCTCTGCGGAGACTGCGAACGACAACGAAGTATCGCGAGAGCTGCGCATTTGAATTGCTCTCGCGATACTGTGTTGTCATACGCTTATCGGTGTGCGCAGCGCTGCGTGAAAAAGGAAAATTTATATTGTTATATTAATAAAGACAGTAAGCGTGTGTACAACATCTTATAGCGCTTTAAAAATACCGCTTAATAAAGCAAAGAATGCGTCATGGAATATAATAATTTGTTGAACTTCCTTTAAATTGTTAAATTGATAGCGTTTTTAAAAAATAATTGTAGCAATTACTTCTTGCATAACAACATATTTTAGGTATAATAAAAAAGACAAAGATTAAAATGTTACATTTATATAATGTCAAAGACAAGCCTCTCTGTTTCCGTGCAGTTTTAACATCTACAGGTCAGTACTGGCACCTGCTGGACACTGATGTTTTTTCACATAAACTCCTGTACATATATCAAGCAGGAGAGAAATGTCTATGAAACCAATTTGACTGGCCTACATTTACATTTAGCAGATGCTTTTATTCAAAGCGACTTACAGAGAGTTCAGGGAGCAATATTGCGACATGTCATACAGGAGCAATAATACAATAGGTGCTAATACAAAGTTACTAGTTTCATTAAAAGCCAGAATAATACCTGTTGAGAGAAAGAGAGAAAGTCATTTTTTCTCTTTTATTTTACTGAGAATTCAGAATATCTAATTTTCTTTGTTTTATACTAAAGAATTGCAGTTTTGCAAACGCAACCATTGTTGTCCCAAAAGAAAAAAGTGCACTGAGGAAATCCTCTCTGACATCAGAAAAACTTATCGTCTGGGCGTTTCCACTTTCTTATGTGAAGTTTTGAAACTAATTTAAAGAGTGATCTATTGTTCTGATTTTTTCCAATGCATGCGATTTCCTTTTATCTAGAGTTTTCTCTCAAAACCAGAAAAACTTCAGAAGCTGTCGTCTTACAGAAGCTGTTAGAAGAAAGGTGCGAGCCAGGCTATTATACTATAATGGGGTGAAGAAGCCATTGTATTGTTTCCACTGAAACGGGGGAAATGATGCAAGAGGAAACAGGCCTGTTCCCCTGGATCTCTGTATCAAACAGATAAGCTCAGCACTTGCTAATTATATGTGTAAAGAGGCAGGAAAAATGACGACAATGTTTCCTTTCGTACAAACAACAAAAACAGCTTCCCTGAGAAATACAGTGAGCACTTTCTGTGTGCCAAGACTGAGAGTTTGCAAAAGGGTTCTCGCCTCACTGTTGGCCTGCTTCTAATGTGCTATGGCTTCAAATGAAACAAATGCGATATGGGAAATTCTAAAACCTGTTGATTTTGGTAAGACTTTGCTTGCATTTGTTTTTCTATTTTTGCCATGCTTCAGTTGGCTCATATTGTTATCAAGGTAGAAATCATATTTTACATATAGGCTATAAAATGTGTGCAGTTATAAACTTAAAGTTAAATTGACTTTCTGAAACATTTGTAGATACATAAGTTAACTTTTTCTTTTTATTAAGCCAATATTGGCATCTGCTCATAAATGTACAAAATGAAATTGCAAATGAACCAAGTCAGATTAAAAAACGCCCAAAAGACATTCATGTTACTCATATTAGAACATGTATTCAATACAGCTTTCAAATCATTAGGGTGTCGTTTAATTATTATACAGAACACTTACATATATTTCCTAAAATTCCAATAACTCTTCCATCCAGAGGAGCTCATCCTGGCATTCTGCTTGTCCATATTGATGGGTCTACTCATAGGAATCTTGATTTTCCTCCTCCTGACGTGGATGTCACGACGCAGAGCTTCGGTCCGAATCACCAGACGTCAAAACCAGCATCCGGACTCTAAAAGCTCACAAAATCAGCTCTGTCACCTCAGCCACTACAAGAGATACGGTTTCGACAAGAACAGCGCAGGTGCTGGTAGAGCCGTATTAAATCTCCACAGACAGACGTCTGTAGACCCTAACGAGATATTGGGAAGAAGTCCCAGTTTCCAAAACTCAACTTTTCGGGCACCAAAAAAGGCGAAAAAGACCAATGATGAAGCAGATGATGATAACCAGGAGGCACTGATTCCAAACATCACAGATCCGTTATGTACAGTACCAGCAGAGTCATTTTGGTTGGGAAAGGGCAGTCTAAGAGGCTTTCTGCCCCGACAGACTCCACCACCACCTGCGTATGAGAGCGTCATTCACATCTTTCAAGAGAGCTCTCAAAACATGGCTTCAATGTGAAGAAAAGAAGAAAAGTTCATGTGGACAGTCTCTAACAGTCCTGCTTTGATTTCAGAGGGATCTGATTTATCCATTTCAACATTACTGACATGCAGTGGTGTTTAAGGAAAAATAACATGGACCATAATGTAATTACATTTAACATTGGGAATATTTTTTCATGTACCATTGAATAAACATGGGCATAGAAAATAGCAGACATTTAACATTCAAGCTATACTCTTACCTTGTTAAAGATAAGAATTTACATATGCATAGATTTCTTAAAACTGGCAAAATGGTAAGAATGCTTTATTTCTTAATTCACACTAGGAGTATACTGAAATCCTCTCAGGCATGTGTAGATATTGTCGTATATTGTAGAATGGCGCTTCTCAGTGTGTATGTCAGAACAAAACAAACAAAAGTCTATTCTTCACAACATGCACAACTCAATGGAGAATGAAGAATGTAGCATTCAACACTAAACCCCTTAAAAAGTTCAATGTATTTATATAGCGCGTTTAAAAAGTGCTTTACAGTAAAATATTACATTATATCAAATATTAAACAGCAGAGAACTATGAAGAAACAGAATGTAACAGTATTTAACTGTTAACCCCTTTAAGACTGACTTACCGTGAGCTCTTGCGTTGTTGCGTAACTTTAGGCTATTTGTATAAACCATACTTCAATGTGTATTTAACATCACTTAAATGGTGTTTGACTGCCGAAAATCCACGTGTCGGCTTTAATGAGGAAAAGAGAAGCGCTACAAAACCAGTTAGCATTAGCACATGATAACCGCGGTTTGGGCGAAGGTAACCAAGCGTTTTCAATTTCTACGGAAGCCCCCCCCCCCCCATGCAGGTGGATCGCGTGCAATTACTGTCAAATAAACAGAGACAGGACGAACATGTACTCCACGTAGCTCATACATCGTTAAAAATAGTATAAAAAGTAAACGTGTTTGAGTTTTTATCTAGAAGAAATCAACCCCACAGTTTACTTGTATTGGTTTTGGACGGGTTTGCCTGCTCCAATATGGCGGATGATTCAGAGGTGAATGTGGCGTTTAGCATTGAGCTAGTTCCATTATATTCAACCCATTATATTATTTTAATTATATTAACGTCACACATCACTCTTTCTTCTGAATGTTTATAGTTATCTTCTACTGTCCACCACGGCCATGCTGGATGAAGCGCATCTAAATTCAGATGTGATGGAATTCCGCGTTTGTAAAGCAACGCGTGTCAACATACCCGCGCAATTTTACGGTTGATTCATTATGTGACGTTTTGATTCCCATATTTCAGCGATACGTCAGGTATTGGGCACACTTTATACTCGTTATACTTAAAATGAAAAAGTTTTTTATAATTTCCCTTAAATTGTGGGGAAAATATTGGGGAAACACTATTATAAGCTGACGTTGAAATACGTTGTTTTCAGTGCACATGAAGTCTTTATTATTATTATTCACACATAATTACTTACGCAAAGTTCCACACTGTATTGCTTCACGAGAAGTGTAATAAAATACATTAAGTGATTTAAATCATCCTGCCTGTGTGCATGTGCACCGCATTTGTGTTATATACCATCTGGGTTGACAGACACGTGATCCAAAGTACCGTTCCGTCAGAGCGCGGGTTGCCTTCGCGCGCCGGATGATCCCGCATTTTGGAGTTCTTTTGCGCCAATCCACTCGATCCGAATGCAGCAGTTTGACGTTCCGTGAGGTAAAATCAACCGAGTGCATTTGGCAACCATTTCGACGCATTGAGAGCGAGTTGATAGAGGTGAGTTTGCCCATGAAAATGAAGGCAGATTTTGATATGAATTCTTATCTTGCTCGTTGTAAATTGTGCTTTGTGTGAATGGTTTTAAAGGGTTGACCATTAGGCTTCGCTGTTTTTGGCCGGTTGTATAATCGCGAGTGTAGGTGGTGATGGATTTATTCTAAACTGCACCCAGTGTAATTACCTTAATTAGCTGTCACAACGCAAACATATCAGATGTTTAACATTACACCGTTTGATACGTGGCAACCCTCTTTATGTTTCTTGTCGAATATTTTGCAGTTTAATAGCAAGATGCCTTATTTTTACCTATGTGTTTAGTTGCAGCAAACGCATGCAAAAATAGCATATGTCTATAGGACATGATCATACATGTAGTTTTAAAGTATTCGACTGCATGTCATTAAAATTCAGTCATCATCACACATCCCTGTTGCCATGACGCCTGCGAGCTGCCTCATCTGCTTTAGTTCAGCACACTGTTCTCTAACGTTATTGTCCGTTTTCATCCTTTTGTCAAGAGATGCTTCGATGCATAAATTGCTTTGCGTTATATCGTGTATGAAAGCACGAATTGTGGGTGCTTTAAACGCCCCGTGACGTAACAGGGGACCAATGTCAACTCGTGTGTGGGTTCAGACACTTGAGATATAATGTCTTCAGTGTCTTCATGGCATGCAGAGCGGTTCTCATTGGTCTCTTCTGTTCGACATTGTGCAAATAGTATTTAATATATATGTTCAGGCTCCTATGCTTTATCTTCTGTGTGTGTGTCTTTTATTTTGTGTTTTTTCTGCACAGAAATGCTGAACTCCTGAAGGCTGGAAAGCTTGCTTTATTTATAAGAATGTGGAAATTCTGAGAATTTTGATGGGGACATAATTTAAGACATGTTGTTGAATATAAACCGATTAAACTGTATCGCTCATGATGTGCAGACTATAATGGCCTGATTTTTAGTCATTCTTCCTAAAGACACATCTGCAGAAAGCATTCTCAGGTTCTGCTGCACATCATTTTGAATAAGCAAGCAAAATGGAGCACTCATTTAAAGACAGAATTCCGACCAATAATGTCCAGGGACTATGAAGAGGTGAGTGTTTCCAGGTTTTTTTTTAGACACAGATGTATTTTTGCTTATTTTATATTTAGCGTAGTGTAGTTGTGACCTATTATATACAGTCATCCAATAATACATATGCTCTAAGACAAATACCAATAAAAGTTTTTCTTATTAATTCATATAAATTGTATAAACTTCTTGTAAAAAAACATCTTTCAAATATCTCTATGCCTATGTTTCCTATTTCTGTTTATTTTAACTTTGTTTGGCGGCTTAATTTACGATAAAAACATTATGCAACAGTAAACATCTACTGTGTGTTTGTGTACAATAATAATAATTCACTACATTAATAAAGCGCTTTTCGGGGTACTATAAGCGCTTCTACATGGAAGGGGGCAATCTCCCCTACCACCTGGATGATGCTACGGCAGCCATATTGCGCAAGAACGCTCACCCCACACCAGCATATTGGTGGAGAGGAGACAAGGTTCTGAAGCTTATTAGTACACATGGGGATTACCAGGAGGCCATGATGATTTTAAGATGCGAATGGGCGAATTTGGCTGGGATGTCGGGGTTACAACCCTACTCTTATTCTAAGAGATGTTTAATGACCACAGAGAGTCAGGACCTCAGTTTAACATCTCATCCAAAGGATGGATGGCAGAAATGACAATAAAGTCATAACTACAATGTGTTGTCTAATAACAAAAGTTATATACCTCTAGACTTCCCTCCATTAAACACACAAGAGGAAACACAAAACTTAAAAATCTCATTCTCTGGGATGATAACAATGACCAGTACAATTCTTTCTAATCTCACAGTTTGTTTTCCACGACCAGAAAGTCTTGATTTGGACCGACTTCAGAGAAAACGACCCCAGTTTGAATTCTGTCTTCCTCTCCTGTAGTCTGGTCAGTCAGTAGGGATGTTGGCTGCAGTGGAACATGGTCCCGTCCTCTGCAGCGACTCCAACATCCTCTGCCTCTCGTGGAAAGGGAGGGTTCCCAAGAGCGAGAAGGAGAAGCCGGTGTGCAGGAGGCGCTACTATGAGGAGGGCTGGCTGGCCACCGGGAACGCCAGAGGTGTTGTGGGCGTGACGTTCACGTCCAGTCACTGCAGAAGAGACAGAAATACCCCACAAAGAATCAACTTTAATCTACGGGGTCATAACAGCGAGGTGACAGTTTATTGAAGTGGCATTTGTTTGTGAACCGTAGTTCATGTGCATATTAAACTAAATATCTAGGTAAGCTGGGTTGGTTTCGATGTTAATGAAACTTTGGTTTGTCCAACGTTACATTTTCAGAGTGTGGATAGGTAAGCGGTGTTTGTATTTGCAAACGAAAATCTCTGCCTTGTGTCTTAGAAAAACCTGCTTGTGTCAGCGTTTGTGCATCATTCTGAAGTATTTTAATCCCTGCGGTTTTGCACCTGTGCAGGTTGTTCTTGTTCGGTGGAATGAGCCGTTTCAGAAGCTTGCTACATGCGATATGGAGGGAGGGATATTTGTGTGGATCCAGTATGAAGGAAGGTGGTCCGTTGAGCTGGTCAATGATAGAGGTGCACAGGTATATTACAGTTATGCTTTATACTTTCTTGTTTATCAGGAGCGTACTAATGTGATTCCAAAAATGCAGATGAATCAAAATTTAAATTGTTAGTTTTGTTTGTACGCCAAAAAATAACTTTCTTATAAAAGTATTTTTGTCTTTATTTCCCAGTACAAATGTCAAAAAATTCTTGAATCAAGATGGTTATAAATTGGTTATAATTCTTTACTACTTCATATAATGCATTACAACACACATTATGAAGAATTATAATGCATTTTACCCTTTAAAAAGTCTTTATAACGCATTATACATACATGCTTCAAGGAAAGTGTTACCTCATTTTCTTCTGGATCAAAATGATTTATTTATGTCATCCAGGTTAGTGACTTCACCTGGTCACACGACGGCACGCAGGCGTTAATCGCCTACAGAGACGGTTTCGTCCTGGTGGGTTCAGTGAGTGGTCAGAGACACTGGTCATCTGAGATCAATTTGGAGAGCCAGATCACCTGTGGGATCTGGACACCAGATGACCAACAGGTAATGTTGGTGACATCATCGACCTGACGGGTTGTTTTCCGTTTTTGCTGATGGTAGACTTTTAACACTTCATGTGATTTTTAATTTCCTCTAGGTGCTGTTTGGTACAGCAGACGGACAGGTGATAGTAATGGACTGCCACGGCCGCATGCTCGCCCATGTTCTCCTGCATGAGTCAGATGGTATAGTCGGCATGTCCTGGAACTGCCCGGACTTTCTGGTGGAGAACAGCACTGAGAGCGACACCGAATCGGATGATCCCACCCCAGCTCAAGGTATGTTCATGAGGTCTTTTCGAGGATCTTGGTGTGACAATATACTTTATTTGGATAAAAAACTGCAATTGATGTATTTGAATCATGATTAGTGTTATATTATTTGTCTTTTTTAATGTATATTTTAAAACTGCCTTTCCTTACAAGTGCAAAATTTGAAACCAGTGCTCACGGTCAGCTTCATATCGGGAGACATCAGTTTGATGAACAACTTTGACGACCTTTCACCTAACATTATACGCTCAGGACTGAAAGGTAAATTGCTTTTCTTGCAATAGGTAACCGATTTACCGTGTGTTTCTGCCAATGAATCGATATTAACAAGTTATTCTATGTTTTGTTGATAGTTCAGCCAAAAATGTCATCATTTATTCATCTTTATGTCTTTCATAACACAAAAGAAGATATTTTGAAAAACAGGTTTTTTTTATGTGTCCATACAACGGGGTTCAGTGTTGTTTGGTTCAACGTTCTTCAAAATATACTTTTTTGTGTTCTGCAGAAGAAAGAAAGTCATGCAGGTTTGATTGACTGAAATCAAAGGTTCTAAAGGTTTACCACTTCGTTCATTACTGTTTGCTTCTGAAGGGGGACTACTTTTCTAAGTGAAAAAGCTTCTGGTTATCGGCATGATGTAGTTCTGCAAAAAAAAAAGAATAAAAAAGAATGTTCCCTCTTAGGCGCCTGATGTCGCTGTATTGTTAATTGTGACAGAGTTAGAAAACATGCTGTAATCCAATCAGACAGACTGTTGTGTTTTTCAGATGTGGAGGTACAGTGGTGTTCTCAGGGAGATCTGCTGGCTGTGGCTGGGATGGAAAGACACGGCCTTCCTTCTGACTCAGCCTGCGCCTCCATCATGAGGAACGCTCTTGTCAAGTTTTACAACGTCCAAGGGGAACATATATACACTTTGGAAACTCCGGCCCAAGTGAGCAACACCATTGATCATTTAACCAAATAAGTTTATTAAGCACTGAAAATATTGCAGTGTTCATCAAAAAAACACTTGGACTACAATGGATTAAGAGTGGTATTTTAGTTCTTATTTGTTTGCAAATACCAAATGAGCTGAAATGTTGTCATTCAACACAATCACATTAAGACCTTTAAGTGTCCAAATGCTGTTGATTAGTATTTTCTAAAAGTATGAAGCATATCTAAGACTATGGTTTATGTATTATTTATTTATTTATACAGTTTTAAATGAAGACAGGTAAAAGTATAGAGAGTTTTGAATTTCTTGTAATTGCAGGAAGTGGCCAAATTAATCATTTAATATAATTCAATAATATTCTTATCAATTATTTTTGTTTTCTATTTTTATAATTTTTTTGCTCCAGCCTTTTTGTAAGTGTGCAGATCCTTTTTTCTATTGTTGGTTATATTTGCTGTGTATTCACGCACCTAAAGTTGCTTACTATGTTGGTATTTGCACCAATGTTTGGCGCCACAATATTTTCTGTTTGTCTCTTTTTTTATTATGAATATTTTTTAGCTTTAATTCCATTTACATTTTGCACATTATCATTTTTTTGTAAATAGCTAATTTAGCTATAAAAAAATTCACATACATCTAAAAAAAAATGCATTTTAAAGTACAGTCTGCAGAGAGTTTACCAGCTTTATATTTTACTTTTAGTTGTATATCATATACTGTATATTTGAAAAAATCCTAAATCTGTTTTGGTTTCAGAGGCCCATCACCACTATCTGCTGGGGTCACAGAGACTCACGTCTGTTTCTGGCCTGCGGTCCGGCTCTGTATGTTGTACGTGTTGAGCATCGTGTGGCCAGTCTCCAGCTGCTCTGTCAGCAGGGCATTGCCAGCGCTCTTAAAGAAGAAAGAGATGTGGGGAAACTGAACATGCCCTCCCTTCTCTGTTCCTACGTGACCACTGCATTCATTCCAACACTCAAGGTAAACAGACAAACCAAACAGGTAACCCTATAATTTCTACTAACATAAAACTAAAACAAAGTCTTTCGTCTCGCCAGCCACCCATCCCTGATCCGAACAACATTCGAGATTTTGTGAGCTATCCCACAGCGGGAAACGAACGGCTGCACTGCACTATGAAGCGCTCGGAGGAGAATCCAGAGGCGGGAGGACCCTGCTACACACTCTACCTGGAACACCTGGGGGGCCTGGTGCCTATTCTCAAGGGCCGTCGCATCAGCAAACTACGGCCAGAGTTTGTCATTATGGATCCGAAAATGGATAGTAAAGCAGGTACACCCCAAAACAGAACTCTAAATACAACTTGAAGGTGTTCATTTTTTGCCATGACAATTGCTTTCAGATTCAGGGGTGCGTTTCCTGAACAACGACATAACTCGCTGGTTAACAACCATAGTACGATGCATTGTTTGAGAAATTAACTAGCTACTCACAACTATTTCCTTAAAAACAAAGTAACTTTGTCGCACATCTATCGTTTGAACCACCTTGGTTCCATAACGTAGTTGATGACGTCACATAGGTGGTGGAGTAAAACTGCCTTCTAATTCATCTAGTTTAGATCGATTTAATGTCATATTATTGCTTTAAATACGCTAATGTACACTGCATCTAAAAAACTATTTTTGTTATCGTATTTTTGCACTCTATTGCTTTATTTCACGATATTTAACTCATTCATAAGTTTCCTCCTATGTAACTCTGCCCAGGGATTCTCCAGGGTCCTAGAGCACGCAGGCTCAGGCTCATGCACTCTTAAAAAAAACTCTTCTATTTTCTTGACAAACTTAAAGATGTAAAATGTAATTTGTATATTTAGAACGATGGATATAGAACGCACTACATGTTGCTTGCTTACCTCAAAATGCTCAAAAGCATGATTAATGTAAGTCTACGTGTCATAATAGTAAGAAACTATCCTTCTTACCACGGTTCTAGAGCTGAAGTTCCGGGAAACAATAGAATCGTTGAACTATGCGGAACTATGCGATCATTATTGGGTAACTGTGCTTTTGGGAAACGCACCCCAGATCATTCAATCTTGTCTTTCAGATGAGGTTTGCGTTAATGGGATGATCTCCTATATGACAGACAGCTGTAACTGTTCAGACTCCAGTGATATTGAGTTAAGTGACGAGTGGGTTGGGCGAAAGTCGCCAAAGCTTTCCAGAGGAAACAGGTCTCCTAAGCTTCCTAGGTACTCTAAACATATAAGGTACAGTTATATATTCATAAGATCCACGCAAGGTTTCAGGGTGGCAGAAATTGACACTACAACACAATGTGAATATTACCGATAATGCATGTATCAACAAGATCAACATTCTGTGACTTTTTTGTTGTTATGTTATGTTTTGTATTGTTTCACTGGCAAGAATTAGTATGGAATCGAGAAAGTCTCCCAAACTTGCTCAAACATCTCAAGAAATGTCTAGGTCTCCTAGGTTACCAAAGAAGGCCCCAGTACGGTCTCCGAGTCTTACCCGACGAGAATTTCCAGTTGATGGCTTTAGTGAGGTACTTCACATCTTATTAAGAAGCTAAATATGGGGATTCTTTTATTATACTTGCCTAGAATTGATATGAAGGTTTTCTATTTATTGCCTGTGTCTACTGCACCATGTCCCACAGATGACACCTCATTTTGTTTAATATCCTGATAAGCGGAAAAGAAAAATGAGTGTGCTGACTTTTACTTTGAATACCTTTTTAACGTTATTACTCAATTTGCTTTGCAGCATAATTACTTGGCCCAGGTCACCTCTAACATTTGGGGAACAAAGTTTAAGATAGTTGGTCTTGCCACCTTTTTGCCAGCTAACTTGGGCGCAGGTATATCAGATGTTATTTATCTGCATTATATATAATAATATCATTCTTTTATTATATGACTTGACTTATTACATTTTAATTCATTACAACAATGTATTTTGTTCCAGTAATTTATAAAACTAGTTTGCTGCACCTGCAACCTCGACAGATGACAATCTATTTGCCTGAGGTACGTAAAATATCATTGGATTTCATGAGTCTCCCGGTATTCAATCCCAATGTGTTCAGTGAGGATGAAGATGATTTGCCGGGTAAGAATCAGTTCGAATCCAGATCTGAACATAGATTTATTCATTATAATTATTATTATTATATAAGTTGTTGATCTCTATATACTGTCCTCACTTTTCTAGTGATGGGACCCTCTGGAGAGTCAGCCGACAATCCTCCATGCACGGTCAATATTCCCATTGCCCCAATCCACAGCCCTGCTCAAGCCATGTCACCTACACAGAGTATAGGCCTTGTCCAGTCTCTGCTAGCCAATCAGAACATTCAGCTTGATGTACTCACCAATCCCACGGCGACCGCCACTGCAGCAGCTGCAGCCGCAGCGGCGACGGCGGCAGCTGCTAGTGCATCAGTCTCTGAACATAGTCAGGACTCTGCCACAGCACAGTACTCGGTACCAACAAGATACTCGAACTCGAACCCTGGACAGGTGATATTCAGTGGACAGGAATTGAATAACATCCTGAGTGGAACTCTTCCTCCACCTCCACGTCATCTGCCGCAACAATCTCACCAACAGCGTCAAGATCATCAACAATCGAAGCATCAACAGCAACTGCAACCACAGCAACATCATCTGAAATTGCAACATCAATCACAGCAGCTGCATCAACAATCACTGCAGCAGCAACATCAGCAGCAACTGCAGACGCAGCAACATCAGCAGCAACTGCAAACGCAGCAACATCAGCAGCAACTGCAAACGCAACAACATCAGCAGCAACTGCAAACACAAACGCAGCAACATCAACAGTCGCTGCAGCAGCAACATCAACAGCAACATCAGCAGCAACTGCAAACACATCAACAGTCGCTGCAGCAACAACACCTTCAACATCAGCAGCAACTGCAATCACAGCAACAATCGCTGCAGCAGCAACACGTGCAACATCAGCAACAACTGCAAACACAGCAACATCAACAATCGCTGCAGCAGCAACTGCAAACACAGCAACATCAACAATCGTTGCAGCAGCAACACCTGCAACATCAACATCAACTGCAAACCCAACAACTGCAACAGCAGCATCACCAACTTCAGCAGCAAGTGCAGCAAGTGCAGCAGCATCAGCAACAAATTCATCAACAACAATTCCAACAGCAGCAGCATCAGCTACAGCTTCAGCACGAGCAAATGCAACAGCAGCAACAACAAATGCAACAACAGCAGCAACAGATTCGACAGCAAATCCAGGAGATGAGGCAGCAGCAGCAACAGCTTCAGCAGCAGCATCAACAAATACAAATGCAACACCAACAGATGCAACAACAGCATCAGCAAATGCAACAGCAACTCAAAATGCAGATGTCCCTACAGCCTCCTCCTTCAGGCTATGCAACTTTATCCCTGCATCAGTTACAGCTAATGCCTCAAATTACGCATCCAGACCACCCACCAAACAGAGGAGAACAAGTCCTCACCCTAAAAGTTCCCTCAAGACCACAGTCATTTATTGAAATAGACACTCTTGAGGTTCAGATGCGCAAGATAAACCCTCCACCACCCTATCCAGGCACGGTGGTATCTGCTGCCGCAGCCGTCTCCACTATTGCCCCTCCAGGTCTTCTTGTTAGCAATGAAAATGGCAATACGCTGTCAATGGATCCGTGTTTCACTAAAGACGAGTTCTCTCTTCACTCAGTTAGCCTCCAATATCCAACTCCACTGGGCTATGAAAGGATCACAACTTTTGACAGCAGTGGAAATGTTGAAGAGGTGTGTCGCCCAAGGAGACGTTTGATACGGAACCAGAATGCCTACGGGATGCAAGGAATGGGCAGTTCCGCTACCTTAAAAGTGAGTTCATCTGAGAACAAGAAGGTCCTGTTGCCATATAGCTCGGCAACCCTTAGTCGCCTCTCGGTGCCTAGATATTCTATACCGAGCGGAGACCCACCGCCATATCCTGACACGGTCAACCAGATCAGTACAATCAGAGGTCCCCCCCAGAGGATTGACAGTGGTCTGATTCATGCCACTTTGCGTCGGGATCGAAGAGAATCGACCTTGAAAGTTCCTCAAATGGTGGATGCGGTGAGGACACTGCCCACAAAATCCAAAATGAATGGTTCCCTCACACTCTCCTATCAGCCTAGGATACCCTCGGCTTTGTATACATGCACTCAGTGTAGTAGTAATACCAGCAGCACTAGCGTAAGTGTCACTGGTGGAGGCACCAACAGCAGTGGAATTGCTGGAGGAACTGTGATCCGGCAAGAGTTTCCAACTGGCAAAGCGTCTCAACACAGCACTATAATCGTCCACTCCAAAAGTGCATCGCCATTAGCCTCCCAGTCCTCCTATAACCTCCTGAGTCCTATCGACAACAGTAGAGACAGAACTGTATACGTGAACTCTGCCTTTACAGAAGATGAGACGCTGAGTCAACAGTGCCATCTTGAAAAATCTGTGCGCCATTTAACACTCGGGGATATCAACTTGACGGTCAAACGACCTCCACCATACCAATGGGACACTCCCGCAGCAGAACAACTGTGGATACCACAAGACCAAAATGTATTGCCTGTTCCACCAGGACCTCATAAGCCACCTTTTATACTTAGCCACCCGCATAACTTGGACATAAATCGTCTACCTTTTGTCCTTTCAACGAAGCCTCCCACAAATCCAAGTTCGATGACTCTCCCTTCGCACTATCAGTTATCTCTTTCACACTTTCCAACAGTGGTAGGGCATGGTGGACCTCAACTGCTGCCTTTACAGAGTCCTGGACACCCATGTCGCCCCAATGACATGGTAGGATCTAGCCCTTTCAGCCAACAAGACCCAACTTTAGACCTTCCTCCAGGTTATGCAGCGAATCTGACAAATCTAGGTTGTTGTACCCTTCCACCCATGTATCCAGGAGCCAGCTCCTGCAACAACTTACAGCTGCATCCAATGAGCTTACATCCCTGGAGCACATACAACACTTGTCCTCCCATGCCGGACCATTCCGCAACACTTCCCAGTAAAACTCACCAGCTCATGGAAAAGCCAGTACTCTCTCCCCCACCGCCTCCTCCAGCTCCTCCACCACCCCCTCCTCCACCTCCTCTGCCCCCTCCTCCTCCACCCGTTGAGCACTTGAACCATCAAATCACCTCAGAGGCCGTTGCTGAATCTGGGGACAGCTTTCAGGAGCAGACCTCTGTAAATGAGAGTCCGATTCCACAAGGTGCAGAGAGGTTCAGCAAAAAGAGTCGTAAACGTCTCGACAGTAGGGTGGAGGAGGCAAACATGTCCGGTGTCTCTGAAGGGAAATCAAAGAAGGATAGTCGCACACTCTCTGATTTCAATTCCCTGATCTCCAGCCCAAGGCTTGGCAATAGGGAGAAGAAGAAACCTAAAGGGCAGAAGGAGTCACTGAACAAGGCAAAGAAACTGAGCCGGACGTCCAATGAATTCCAGGACAGCTCTGAGAGCGAGCCAGAACTCTTCATCAGCGGGGATGAGCTGATGAACCAAAGCCAAAGCAGCAAGAAAGGATGGAAGAGCAAACGTAATCTGAGGACAGCAGGCGAACTTGAGGAAATAAAGTGCCGCAAGGCCAATGAGAGAGAGGACCGTAGTCTTGGCAGTCAGGGTTTTGTCTATGTCATGGCCAACAAGCAGCCGTTGTGGAACGAAGCCACCCAGGTATACCAGCTTGACTTTGGAGGACGGGTGACACAGGAGTCGGCCAAAAACTTTCAGATTGAGCTTGATGGACGCCAGGTATGCATTTTTCTGAAGTCACACTTAAATTTTGAATATATATCACCAATAGGATCTGACCCATAATTTTCTGTTTCAGGTAATGCAGTTTGGCAGAATCGATGGCAATGCATACATCCTGGATTTTCAGTATCCGTTCTCAGCGGTACAGGCGTTTGCTGTGGCTCTGGCTAATGTTACTCAGAGACTTAAATAGAAAACCTTTCTGGCAATCTTGTTCACGAGAACCAGTGGACTCTGACATTGAGATTATCGCTGAATGCGGATTGATAAAAACGACTTAACAGTTTCTGCTGCCCTTGCGTGCTGCTGTCTGTCTAAAACCAGGTAGTAGATCTGAAACATGTGGTCGCTTTCAGGCAGAGAATACACAAGTCGCACAGCTGATTAAACTTTAGTGCTTTAAAGTACCTTTTTGTTAACAGAGGGACAAGCTGATTTAAGGTTCTATGTGAACCAAGTTATTTGCTTGTGTATTGATAGAATATGATTTTTTTCATGAATTATTGATTTTTTCATGTATTGTATTACGGTGCGATTCATTGCAGAGCTAATCATTGAAATCCGAGATTGATGTTCGACTTTTTGGCTTGATATCCTGGCCCCTCGTTGCTTTACTTGACATGTCAAATTTAGATTTCTTATGTATAATCCTGTATGTAAAGTGATATTTTTTTGATCATTGTTTGTCTTCAATAACTCAAATGCAGATTTCACTTCCATGAAGTGAAATCAGAGATAAAATAACCCAGTTAGGATCATATTTTCCCCAGTTTTGTGGCCATGCAAAATCTTACAAAATATGATATTGTCATTGCATTCTTTGCACACTGTTGTATCGCAGTATTCCCGTAGTGTCCTTTTTGAACAAGTCTTTGCTTTTTAATGTTAACAAAAATCAGAGTTTAAACATTTTTCAATTATCGTCAAGTATATATAAATAATTCAAATTGTCATGTAAATTACATGACAGAAAAGTGATGTAGTTAAATCTACCTACAAATTTCGTTGACGCGTGTTCAGTGTACCTGACCAATGACACTTTAACACGAACTACAGTATATAGTATGCATTAATTTAGCCAAAAATGTCTTATTACTATGTAAATCTAACACACTGTATATTATGCAATGAGTGGAATCAAAATGAAACTGAAAGATGATGTGTAGGACAGAAGGTTTCCTCATTTATAAGTTATAATGATCTGTTGCTTATTTTAATTGGTAGATGTTTCTTTATGACTTAAAATGATGTCCTTTATTATATTCAGTCTGATTGCTTTAACTTTTCTTGCAGCAATTGAGCTGAAACACTTGTGTGTTGGTAGTTGCTCAGTTCCTGAGTTTCCTCAGTGATCTCGGTTTTATTCACATTTGTTGTATAAGAGTCAGTGGTTGGGAGTGAGGTAACTGTTGATATGGTTGACATTTTAAGCACTTATTCTTGATGTTGTATGCTTTGATGATTTGTAGTTGCAGTTATTTCTTGCCACCTTTTCACTGGGATATTCAGGCCCGGTTTATATGATGTGGAACGTGAGGCTTTAACTGTGCTTTATCGCTTAATGTACATTTTACAAATGTATTTCGAGGATGTCTTGGGAGCTTTAGAATGTGTGTGCACAGTAGACTTTCAGTCAATTAAATAAAATCAAAAAACAATGTAGTTTGAGGATGTCTGTGGAGATTTTTTATATGTATTGTGAATGGATCTTCTCTGTGTAAAGTTGTTGGTCAGAAATACGTGTGCAAATGACATATTGTCTCTAAAATATGTTTTTTTACAGATGTTTTTAGTCATTGTGGTTAAATCAAATATGAGAGTAATTTTAGAAGAAAAAAAACATTAAACCATATTTGGAAAGCAGTTTGCTCAAACTATGTTCTAAAAAAGTTTAGCTTTAAAAACTGATTCGAGCGAGCAAAATGTCACTGTGGGGAGAAAACACATCATTGTTTATATTAAGAAGATTTATCTACACTGACCTCCAGATGGTGCACTTGAATTTTGCTTCAATAAGACCTGTTCACATTCATTTTAGCGAGTCGCTTTGTACGGACGGAGGAGTTCAAAGAAATGATCAACAAACGACAGACAAACAACACTGTATTGTTTGAAAATATATAAGTACTATATGATATATTGACTGTTTGTTATACAAATATTAATACAGATTAAAGGTTAACACGGTGAATCCGTTCCGATCGAATCAAAAAGAATCGGTTCAGTAAATGATTCGTTCGCGAAAGGTTTATACCTGGTGACAGAAGAGCGGAAGAGTTATACAATCTCAGCGAGACCTTCGTGAAACTTTACAGCAAGAAGAAGAAATTCTCGGAGAATTAATAATGGAGTGCGATCAAGACACAGGTCTGTTGGGAATACTTTGTTTGTTGCTTGTTAAAGTGTTTTGAACATTGTCGTGAGGTGTGATTATTGTCGAGCATTACTCTGTCTGTACTCATGAATGGATGAAGCGGTGTTACATTGTTTCCTCAATCATAAATAAACGAATGAATGTTACTTTGTATCTTCAGTCACTCGTGAATGAATTGTTACATCGTGTTGCGTTGTGTCTTCTGTCACTGATGAATGAATGAATGAATGAATGCATGTTGACGTCATGTAGGTGGTCAAGGTTCAGCACGAGAGACCCCCGGCCCTAGAATGACAAGACAGCAGTTATTGACACTTATTGCAATGGCTTCGATAAACTTCAGCTCTATGATCTGTTACTCCATTCTGGGTCCTTTTTTCCCAAACGAGGTACTGACATTGACACCTGATGTTCATAGTGACCAGTAAAACCCTTAATATCTTATTACTCGCCAGTCTGGTTTTATTAGTATCACTTGTTTCCCAAACACTCACAGTAAAAATGTGTGATTTGAAAATCTTACTTGATATGATTGGAAAAGCACACGTCCTGTGTTTCTTAAATGATATGAATGAAAGTGTATGTGAGATATGTACCCATGTTTCATCACTCAGGCAAAGAAGAAAGGTGTCAGTCAAGCGATGATAGGACTCATATTTGGCATCTATGCATTATGCACGCTGGTGGGATCACTTGTACTTGGTAAATATGTAAGTTCAGCATAATTTTACTTTGATAAAAATGTCACAGCGCTTTGTGGTGGATTGTGTGCTATGTCCATGCTCTCCACCTCTGTTTTTAGATTGTCCAGATAGGAGCCAAGATTATGATCGTAGCAGGCTTGTTCGTGTCTAGTGGATGTACTGTGCTCTTCGGGTGAGTATAAAACACTTAAACTACCCTATGTTGGGCTGCTGGTCTTTGCTGGTTTAAGGTAAATTACTAGCGTAAAGTAAAAGAAGTAAACATATTCCTTTAGTTAAAATGACTTTTATAAAATCACATATAACCGACAGTTTAAAGCATAACTGTGTCATGTTTATACTTATGCATACGTATGATTTATAAAATCACTAATGAAAGTTTTGTCTTGAATCACTTGTTCTGCAGGTTTCTGGACCAAGTGTCTGATGGGACAGTTTTCATAGTTCTGTGTTTCATCACGCGCTGTATTAACGCTGTTGGCTTTTCTGCCGCAGTTACGTCGTCTTTTGCCATTTCAGCAAAAGTGTTTCCAGACAACATAGCAACAGTTTTGGTGAGTTGTGCTCGGTGGCTGTTTTCACTGCACTTAATGTCCAAGAACATACCGGGCAATGGAAGCTTATTGTTTGTGTGACAAAGACGTGTTGTTTCTCCAGAGAGCATCTGTGATGAAGTTATTCACTGTCTCACTGGTTTCTCACGCTCACTGCCCAGTTTGGAATGTTTTGTAAAAATAAGTTGAAATGATTTGAGTATGTGTTTGTATTTTGTAATGAAACTAATAACATTGATGTTTAATGTTACAGGGCTTTATGGAGATTTTTACAGGGCTTGGTCTGATATTGGGACCTCCATTAGGCGGTTGGCTGTATCAGTCGTTCGGATATGAAATCCCATTTGTTGTCACGGGTTGTCTTCTGTTTGCCGCAGTGCCACTCAATATGTGGATTTTGCCGAGTTTTGGTTAGTGTGGCTTTATATATATATATACCTATACTGTATATATAATATGCTGTTATGATGAAATGATTTGAAATTTACATTTCACCACTCAGGAATGTGTGTCAGCTCTGTTTGTTTTTGTTATTGTTTGTCCTCTGACCCCAGCGACAGACGTGCCTGTTTATGTCATTGTGTAGACGCAGTTCCTTCCCAGGATTCCTTCTTCAGACTGTGTACCAGAATAAAGATTCTTCTCATCTGTTTTGTGGTCTTCACTGTGAGTTCAGGAATTGGTTTCATGGACGCAACTCTGTCCATATTTGCTATAGAAAAGGTTGGTCGTCTTTAGTAAGCCACTACACAAGTCTGTTTGTTTAAAATGAAGGTTATTATTGTCAAGTAATAATAACAGTAAAACTTTAAAAACATATCTGTTCATTGAAGTCAAATGAAATATTGGCCTACATATTACGTGGAAATTTAAACTAAATGACGACTTGAATTGTTGCCTTAGCAATATACTTAAATGAGTTAAAAGCTGATGCATTACAATTATTAACTATAAATAAATAAAAAATAAAATACAAGTGAAATAAAAAAAGATGTTAAACCCAAATGGTAATAATAAAGAATTATTTATAAGTAACAAAAAATGTGCTACAATTAAACTAACATTAAAATGTATTTTAAAACATGAATAAAACTGAAGTAAAAACTAAGATAAGAAAGAATGAAACTAAACCACATTGCTCTTTACATATTGCTCAATTCATTTATTCTTATTTGTAAAATCTGAAGTTATATAGAGCAATGTTTATATTTGGTTTCAGAGACAACAAATGTAAACGTAACTTCCGGTAGACTTCCACAAAGAATCAATAACTGTTGAGTAGTTTTAATTACATTTATTTGAACGAATATACAATAAATATTAATATAAAATAATATGAATATAATTTGTTATTTGAGCTTTCCTGTTGCTCAGTGGTAAGAGCATGGCACTAACAATGCCAAGGTTGTGGGTTCGATCCGAGGGGATTGCACATACATAGAAACAAAGAAAGAAATGTATAATGTAATGTAAGTCGCTTTGGATAAAAGTGTCTGCTAAATGCATGAATGTAAATGTTCTGTTATTGTTATATAATACCCAAACACAGAATGAGAGTTAACTTGAGGCCAGACGCATGTGTCCGCATGTGAAATCATCTATAACGTGAGTGTTATTTGCTCACAGCTGAATCTGAGTGCTGGAAGAGTGGGGTTGCTTATGATCGGACTGTCACTGCCGTATGGGGCCGCGTCGCCTGTATTCGGTATAATAAGCGATAAATATCCAGTAAGTGCTATCTATCATTATTTTAGGGGTGCTGATGAAATGTATTTAAAAACGTGTGTGATTCTTCCGCCAGTTAACTGATTCTCTGTGCAGTCCATCAGGAAATGGATGATGGTGATTGGAGGCATGGCCACCGGTGTCAGCTTCTGTTTCCTCGGCCCACTTCCTGTGTTCCATATGAGAAGGTGAAGCACATGTAGTTCACTCAGTGGGTCTCAATCAGCTCTGTAGTACACTGGTGCACTTCTGAGGGGTCAGCCAATTCTAAAGCCGTTGTCAAAATGACACAAGAGCAATGAAAAGTTTTTACTCACCAATATGTCATTTGTATTTAAGGACACGCTTCACATTAAATACTCAAACGTACCTTATTATATAAACTAGCTTTTTTCTATAAGGGGCTGAATGAAAATGTCTCAAAGGATAAGCAAAGCAGACATTACTTAAGAGTGACTAGGGAATGGACTTTGCTTTCCATTTTTTCTTTCTTTCTGTTGTTGTTCTTTGACAAAGTACTTCAGTAAACAGTGCGATGTCTTCTATGTCTTCAGTCAGCTCTGGCTCACCGTCCTCGTGCTGGTCGTTGTGGGATTCTCCGTATGCATGACCTGTATCCCCACCTTCGCTGAGATGATCGATTGTGCACAGTGAGGCAAATAAACCAGCACATAATTCCATTAAACACACAGACATACAGCACACGGCTGAGTTATGTTCACAGTTACTCTCATTCTGTTGTGTTGCTCTAGATTCCTGAAATAGTTTGAATAAATGGATAAAGCCGTGAAGCTTCTACACACATACAGTTGATATTGAACGGCTGTTGTTGTTCTTACAGTGAAAATGGCTTCGAGGAAGGCTTGAGTACTCTGGGTTTGGTGTCTGGACTGTTTTCGGCGGTGTGGTCTGCTGGGTGAGTATTGGAAGCTTCCATTCAAGAATATTCCTCACATTTCTCCTTCACAGAACCTCAAGCATTTATATTTGATTTGAAGGATGTTCTTTGGCCCGACCATTGGAGGTTACATCACGCAAGTACTGAGCTTTGAATGGAGTGCAGGGGTTCAAGGTGCACTCGCCTTTCTCGCTGTAAGTATAAAATATTCCTATATTCATGTAAATATGAAATATCAGCCGATTGATGACTGCTGTGATGTGTGTACGTGGTGTTCATCTATTGACTCCATTTTGATCTTTACTTTATGTAGGCACTCTTTCAAGTAATATATTTCACAATCGAGGAAATACAAAAGAATAAGTAAGTATTCTGTGATAGTATCCAGTAGTGTAGTATTCAAGTTTTTACGCAATATATAATTCACAATATCTTGATTTCAGATTGCAAAAGACTGAACCAACGTTATCTCAAGGAGAAAAATCTCCTCTTCTTTCAAAGACAGAAGCGATGGCTGTTGACATCAGTTGAAGCTTCCTGCTTTTCAATGAAAGGACAAACTTTGTCATATTGCCGGTAAACAGGTGAATATAATCGAGAAGACAAACCCAGAATGGGACGATTAAACATCAATGGTCTCGTAGTTTCAGATGGAAAACATTTCCATCCAACGAATTATGGCACATTTAAACATGTTGTATGTTCTCTATGTTGTGTTCTTAAATTGAATTAAGAGAGGATTTGTGTGTATTAAAGTGTAATGTTACCTTCATAAAATCATTATGATGACGTTTCATTCAAACTAAGATAAGTCTGTTGATATGCTGCACAGTTTAGCTTTAAAGTAGTTGTTCACTTTCAAAATAAAAGTTCATGATCATTTACTCACCCTCATGTCATCAAAGATGTTTATGTGTTTGTTTCTTGAGTGGAAAAGAAATCCACTTACTACGTTATTACGTATTACGTCAAGTCCTGAACGCGCGTCGCAGAGCAGAACAAGCCGAGTATTTGTTTATAAAGCATATACTTTTTATTTTAGAAAATGAGCGATGGTTTCTCTAGATAAGATCTTTATTCATGGTCTGGTCTGGTTTAAAGCCCTTTGAAGCTGAACTGAAACTGTCATTTTGACCTTCAAGCGTTTGGAGTCCATTGAAGTCACTTTATGGAGAAAAATCCTGGAATGTTTTCATCAAAAACCTTCATTTCTTTTCCAGTAAAGAAACAAACACATAAACATCTTGGTTGACATGAGGGCGAGTAAATGATCATGAACTTTTATTTTGAAAGTGAACTACTAAGTGAACAGTTTTTTATGACTAGCTAGATATAAAATATTCATCATGACAGTAAATACATTTTGAATCGCTGTAGCCATCAGTTTTACACATTTGGCTTGATTATTCTACGCAGTAACTTAACATGAGCTCTAGTATGATCAGCACAGATACGTCATATACTAATACTTAACACAATAAAAATATATCAACTCAATGGAGCGTCATTTATACAGTGTGTGCGTGCGTGCGTGTGTGTGCGTGCGCTTTGGGTACAACAGAATGTCGTCTGAAAGGTTAAAGGCTTCAAAAACTCTAGCAAACAGCAAGAATGTGAGATTTATGTTACTTAACATGGATTAATCATGTAACAGTAGTTTATCAATGACCCTTTTACAACTTTCAGCTTTTACAGATTAACATGTTTTTGTCTTAATCCATACAAACAGGCAGGATACAACTACATATGGAAAGACTTTTAAAATAACCTTTTTATAATGTGCATTGCAATATTTTATGAACACTGATATTAATAAACAGTTTTGGATCATTGCCTCTTTCAAACCCGTGCCATTTCTGGGTTCTTCTACAATGAAAACATTTTGAAATCATGAGAATTTATGACATTTGTCTTTTTTTGGCAACTAGTTTATTCCCTTCTGTGACCCGTGCAAAATGTTTATAATAGTAATGCAGTTCTGTTTGAGGTGTTGCTGTAACATTCAGAATTAAAATAAATCTAAAACACAAACATAAACAAATACATATTTAAATAAAATATAAGCTCAGTTTATCACAGAAATACAGTAAAAAAAGTGTGCTGTAAAACTAAATATTACAAATATCAGTTAGAAACGTACAAAATATAAAACTTCTGATATAAGGCCAGCTAGAAACACAAATACAAACATACACAATAAAACACTTGATTCTCAGTGATGGAGGTCCGTGTGAAATCAGTCACTTCGTCCTCACGGTTTGTCTGGTTTGGGGAGAGGTCTCCACCTTCTGGAGGATGTTGAAGGCATCTCACGATCTGCTGAGAGAGCCGGGGGAAGATCTTCACTGCGCTTCACCTTCTTCTTCTTCTTTCTTGTTCTGTGTAGATAACAAGATCCACAGACATTATTAATGAAACACAAGCACAACACACGTGCGCAAATCACACAACACAAATGTCTTTTATTGCACTGTAGGATCAATTTTAGTTTCCTAAAACATAAAAAAAATCTTTAATTAGTTTCTATAAATGTTTCTTTCTATATATGTAATATACAACATTTTTTAAATTCAAGGTAAAAACGAGGGTGTAGTTTGCAAAAGTGTGGGAATGGATGGTGAAAGCGTAACACGGACAGGTCCTCAAGATGGCGTCTGCGGGGTCACGTGTATGAAACCCATGAATCTCCAAACATAACCAAATGTTATCAGGCTGTTTTTCATACTTAGTGGAGGATGCTTCCGGGTCAGTGTCTAGTTCAGAGATGATCTTTAGTTCTCCAGACGCACTCATGGCTGCAGACAGCTGGAGGAAAACAAGACAATATCAGCATCAGGTAGGTGAAGATATCAGCTCGTAAATCATTTTTGTTTAATTTCAGTGTTTAAAAGTCACTTATATTCAAGGTTTGTGAAACATTACCTGGACTGGAGTTGCACGTTGGACTTCTGCTTCAGAATGATTTGACGCTGAAGGTTGTGCTTCTAAAGCTTGCGACACTTCCTCATCGAAACTCCCTTCAAAAGACAGAGACATTACATTTATGACAGCTCACTTTCCTGTGTGATTTCCTGTGTCATCTATGTACCTTCATCAGCCACATAGGATGCTGGGAAATATCCCTCTTGTCCATTGACCAGCCGTCCAAACCACCAGCTGTCATTGTCTTTATACAGCACATGGATGACATCACCACGCCGTATGGACAGCTCGTCAGATCGGTTGGCTCTGTACTCATATAAAGATATCACCTGGAAAACATTTGACACACAGATCCATTCTTTGCAAGGTCAAGAGCATTTATTATTTATCAGTATTATTCGTTTTATTAGAACAAACACATGAATCAGATACCAAACCAGAACCAAAGTTTACCGTCTCATGGATTTGTCCAAAGTCTGTCTCTGCTTGTTGTGAGAATTCTTTATCCAGGAAACTCTGTAAATGAATACCACAACCTCAGTTAAAAACACATCTTTTATTCAGACTCAAATTACTGAAATATCCAAAATATCTCTTAAAAAGAGGAAAACGTCTTACTTTGTGGTGTTTGAGAGATGGTGTTCTTCTGATGGGCTGCCCAACAGGACCATAACCACCTGAGAAAAGAGGAGGTCTTGATTTCCATAGCACATTAAAATGGACATTTTTATGTCTGTTAGCTATAATGTCATTTATATGCCTGTCTGTACAGAAACATTTTCAAATAGACCAAAAAAAAGACTTTTTCTATTGAACACAAAAGAAGACATTTTGAAGAATGCAGGACAGCAGACAGTGCTGCTACCATTGTATTTTTTATCATATTTTCCATCCAGTCAGAATGTAGTTTTCAAACAGACTATGGTATAATAAAGTATATATAATCTAATGTATAATGTGTAGCAGTAGAACATACTGTTCAGTGAAGCGAGTGTTGCCTGTGGTATGAGGTGAGCCCTCTGTGATGTGGACATCTGTAGTTTGGAATGAGGAGACAGTAGAGATGGAGGAGGAAAATATGATGCACTGCCCTGAAATATAAAACATGTTTGTTAGTAATTGTATGTTTTCTATTTGAAATTTGAGTACTTCTTAAAGTGACAGTTCACAGTAACACACAATAATGTCATTTTAAAGCTGTAAGATTTGATTCCTTCTGCAGAACAGAAAGAAGATATTTTGAAGAACGTTTCTGACCAAACAACACTGGACACCATTGACTTCCAGACTATGGACTGAAAACCATTGTGACATTTCTCAAAATATCTTATTTTGTGTTTCACAGAAGAAAGACTTATATACAGGTTTGGAATAACATGAGGGTGAATAAATGATGACAGAACTATTGAACTTGAGTTTTTAATGAATGGTACGGCCAAAGAACAAGAGCAACCTGCTGACTGTGATATATCTGTCTGAAGATGAATCCATAATTAAAATGATTATATTAAAGCTCTCGACATATGATTTTATATCTAATGCTGAATGTAGTGATGAAATGAGAAGCTTAAGACAGGAACCACTAATACTTACTTCTAAACTCCTTCCCAGGTGAGACACACCACCTTTAAAAAAGAATTTACAAACATGTACATCACAAGTCATTTAATCAGCATATACAGTGTTGTTCAAATTTGTATTTTAAAAATGCAGAATTCATCATATTTTGAACATCACTTGCCTTGGTCATACCTCCTATCCACGATAGGAGATCTACGATGGGGCTCCTGTAAGAAAAGAAAAAGTAAAAATGAACGGACAATTGACATGTTCTGATAATAATCAGTTCAATAAAAATGTTCACAAGTACAGTCTACACAAAAATGTTGTTTTTTTTTTACCATCACAGAATCCAGTTTCTGTTTGACCCGCTGAATCTTCAGTGACACGCGTGCTGTGCTGGCGAACCGATCCATTCCGCTGGCAGAGGCGTTCTGAAAGGTCGTGACCTCTGATGGATTCCAGCTCGTCTTACTGTCCGCAATCTCTGTCCGGTTCATCCCTCTCAAACTCTCCACCTCCATCTGGGCCACTGCCAACACAAAACACTGAGCGTGATCAAGTGACCCTGGCTTTGCCCAATGGGACAGTTCACTCAAAAATCTTAATGTCATTCCAACCTGTATCACAAAAGCAAGATATTTTGAAGAATGTTGAGAACCAAACAACACTAGACCCCCTTGACTTCCATTGTAAGAACACAAAACCACTAAGACATTTCTCAAAATATCTTTTTTGCTTCTGTTTGAAGAAAGAGTAGTAGATTTTTATATTTATTTATTTGTCCCTTTAAGAATAACCACTGAATCAGCATGAACGGATGGTTTAGGGTGACTCACCCTTCCTGTCGTGCAGATAGAGATGGATGGGCTGGTTTTGGCCGAATGCGCAGAACGCCACCATGTTCTCATGAGGGTGAAAAGCTACGGCCCGAAGAGCAGAAGAGTAGCAGAGCTCCGAGTACACAGCCACCTGATCACCTGAGAAACACAAACCCAAATTCAACCCAAAATTCTCTTGTATTTGAAGATGAATCTCTCCCGTGAACAGAGGTTTGTAACCTGTCTCTGAATTCCACACGTAAGCCTGTCCGTCTTCACTTCCTGAGAAGATGAAGCTTCCACAGGGTGTAAATGTGCCGTTAACTCGATCTCTGTAGTTTGTGGCCCCAATGTACTTCTTCACTGCAAGACTGCAACACACCAACAATATTCATCATCTTCTTCTCAAACTTCTTGAAATCTGAGAGTCACGTTGTGTCTTTGAAAAATCAGATACAAAGCAGATCCTTACATTCTCAAATCCATGACTCTTAAAACGCTGTCTTTGGCATGAATTAACAGTCGTCTTCCGTTCGGATGCACCTCTAATGAGTTAATAGATATTCCCTTTAAATCCGCCTCTTTTATTTCCTGTAGACAAACAGTGAATTGATGTCAGATCCTTTGACGTCTCACATCATGCTTGTTTAGGAACAATGCCAGCCATATTCTTCACCCTCTCTATACTCCAACGACTGCTCACGCCACCTCCAGATCCATCCACGACCTTTGTTCCCCAAACTATGATGATCCCAGAATTATCGGCGGAAAACATTCTGCTCCCTGTGTGAAGAACAACACATGAAATGACCTCAAACCTTTAAAGTGACGGGCAGAACTTCATGTTCTGGATTAAGACGTGCCTTCAGTGTCGAAACACAGTGTGTTGATGAAAGTCTTGTGTCCATCAAACTCCTGCAGAAGTTGTCCGTTGGCGTCCTGTACGTCCACGTTCCACACCCTCAGAAGTCCGTCGTAACCCCCGGTGACCACTACACTCTGAGCCTGTGGGTGATAGCGGGCGCAGTAGACGAATGAAGGGTGAGGCAGAGTCTTATGAGCCAATGTCTGCAGGCGATCAATGTTCCAAACTCTGAAAGAAGAAGACATTACAGTTTACAAGCGCATTCTGGATATATACAGCCGTGGAGGAAATGAAGAGACCATTTTCAGTTTGTACTATTTATAAGAGTGTTTAGGTCAAATTATCATTTTTGTTTCATTCTGTGAACTACTAACAATAGTTCAGAGAAGAAAAAAACGTTTCTATCTGCATTTATTTGTAGAAAATGAAAACTGGAGAAACAGGTGATAATAAGAGAAAAGATGCTCTGCATTTTTTCAGACCTCAAATACTGCAAAGAAAACAGGTTCAGATTCAACAGTCATATTTCTACACATATTTCGGAAAAGTTCATTATTTTTTGATGTGATAACCTGGATTTTCGTCACAGTTTTCGTGTCTTGTCATGCGTCTTTCACTGTGCTTTTAAATGACTTTGTCACTCCTGAGGTTCCATTTTGTGGAAATGAAATAAGACTCAGGGCTGGAATGACCACAATACATCTTAAAATGCAGATTAAATGAACATTCTCTTCGTTTTTTCCACGGTTGTGTTTGTGATGTTATTACAGGGTCTTTGAATAAACATCCTCCTATGCAAAGAGTCCTGAAAGAGAGGATTACCTTACTGTTCCATCAGAAGATGCTGTTAATAGTCCTCGGTCATCTCTGGACCAGCAGAGATCATACACAACACTGAGGTGACCATTAAAAGATGCTAACACTTTCCCAGATGGAATCTCATATACTGGAGAGAGACACAAGATTCAGAAACGGAAAACTTGGCAAGCTAAAAAAAAGCTTTTTTTATTACAAATGATTTTGTCAGCATCACAATTTGAGCATTATAAATGTTATTTATATCACATAACAGAAAATAATTGCTCTTTATAATCTGAAGCATCCTACATTATAAAAAACCCTGAAGCGGCATCTGAAATAAGCCACTTATTCACACGCCCACAAATGCTGTCTTGCCGGACTATTAAGTGCTATTGGTTATTTCTTAAAAGGGCGGAGCTACTCAACATGTGCCCAGAGATGTTCTGTTTCAGAAATCTGAATTGACGTCATTGAATTTTGAAATGACGTCAAATACGGCTGAAAGTTTCAAGACACTTCAGTGGGCCTATAAAACTGAATGGCCAATGAGGAGGCAGTGATGGACGAGATACTAGTTACTGACTGATGATGGGGAACACGTCTCGATCTGCACACGCTGTCGCCAGGGCCCGTCCATTATGAGAGAAGCGTAGAGTAAAACATCCCATCTGACCACCTCGGAACGATTGCATTGGTTTATTGGGGATGCGACACACCTGTTTAAATAAATGAGTTGTCAGCCTGAACAAACAGGAGGATTACCTCCACACACCCTCCACTCATCAGTCAAAACAAACACTACCTGTCCCGGCAAGCGACTCCACTTAATGGTTTCTGACTTGGCGTCCTGTAGCAGTGCGCCGGTTTTATTGGTGATCTCGTTCTGAAGCTCACTGTACGATGTGCTGCCTCTCTCCTGCTGTAGAGCCGTCATGGAGCGGATACCAGGATCCACCTGTCCGACACACACAAACACACACAACCTCACTGAATCTGGATTCTTCCTCTGCTTCACAATCTGACGTGTCGTCCACTCACGTGTTCTGGAGGTTTGATGCCCTTCACCGTCACATATAGAGTTGAAGAATATTTGTTCCTCGGATACTTCGACCACCACTGGAACACATCAACGGTCTGTGGTAGTTTCTTTGCTCTGGCGGGTGGACAGTACAGCTGGAGACGGAGTTTGGTGTTGACGTTCAGAACACCGTTGGTTCCTACAAGCTGTAGAAAACATCTGAAGAGCTTAGAAATCGGTGGAAATGTACGACCGCACCACCAGGACTGACGTCATCCAATGTTATCCAAAGCGACTTTATGCTTTTCATTGAATCAGTGTGTGTGAGCTACAGAGACAAATACCCTCAGAAAAGCCCAGGCGATCTTCCGAAATCCCCGCTCAGGTTGGTCAGCAGAGACGTTCGTTCTGGCTTCCTCCATACTGATGAAATCCAGAATCTGTAAAAAAGAAGAACATCATAAACTCTTCATGTTTGTTTTCCGCAGAGATCATCTCGGAATGATTCATGAGACACACAAACCTCAAAAAACAGCAACACTCGAGGAGATTCATCATCATCCTGCACGAAATAACCAAAGCGTTCGTTGAAGATGATCTGCTCGTCCCACTCTGGAATGGTCGTTTTGTGTTTCTTAAAGTCGAAGGGTTGAGTTATGATGGGCAGGACGTGCTCGACGTTCTCTTGTTCATAGAAGGATGAAACGTGACGGTTGCTGTGCACATAATGAAAATAGGACCGTTTTCATCATACAAGAATACTAAATATTCAGCTTTTGCTCCAGATAGTACTTGCCTGTCTTCCTTCTTGACATACTGTCCTGTGACCTCATCGACCACGTGAACTTTGACCATGGGGTGAGACACCAGCAGGTCTGTCTTCAGTTTGTCTGTCCTGTGGATATAAACTCCCAGCACGAGACTGTCGTCAAACGACGGCTTTACTTCTGTCTGTTCCTCCTCGACAATCACTGCAACCAGACACGACAAACCTCACATATTCAATCCATACTGTACAACTGTCAGACTTTACATAACGATCAGTTTCAGGTCTATATTGAAACCAGAAATGAAATCCTGTGATGTAAGTGTTAAACAATCAGCTACACAGAACATATGGAGACATTTGTTTGATATGATAATTGCAAGTTTCTCCATGATTCTACAATATATTTTTCACCAACACAGATGTACAGATCACTCGTCGTACCTTCCTTCCGTTTCTTTTTCTTTTTCACTTTAGGTTTGACTGTGTCCTCTTCAAACTTCTCCACCACATCTTCCTGCACACTTTCTGTCTGGTTATCCGCCAACAATTCAGTCTGACTACAGAAACCAAGCAGATTTAAATCTAGGGCTGTTAAAGGATGATTCGTGATTAATGGCATCCAGAATGAAGGTTTTTGTTTGCATAACACATAATATTCTCTGTGTATTGTGCATATACATTTTTGAATTTATAAACACATACATGCACATATTTAAATCAATAAATGTTTACATATCATTTTAATTAAATATATATACATGTATGTGTACGTGTATGTGTTTATAAATACAAAAATAAATATGCACAGTACACAGACATATATTATGTAAACACAAACTTTTATTCTCGATTCTCGCATTATAAATTTTGAAAGACTTTGACATTTTTGAAAGACATATATTTTTGTATAATAAATTTAATAAATAAACTTATATATATTATAAAACTGCCAAAATTCTACACTCATTTTAGACTGTTATTTTATGGTTTTAATAAGTAAATCAGAGTTTTAACTATCCTTATAACCTAACCACATGCATAGAAATGAAACCAACTCATAAGATGGTTTTAAATATGATCTTGTAGACATGTGCTTTGTTTTTACCTTGTATCTCCCTCGTGTTTGATTGATTTTAACTTCTTCTTTCTCTTCTTCTTCTCCAGCTCATTGTTTAACAGCGGCTCCTCTCGTCTCTCTGTGAGCTTCTTCGTGCCCGCGTCTTTCTCCTCTGCCTTCAAGATCTGATGCTGGTATTCCTGTAAATAATCATCTTCTGTCTCCGTCTCTCCTTTCTGTGCAGTGACATCACTTGCTGCGCTGCTCTTCCCTTTTCTAGCTTTTCGACCTCGTCCTCCATGCGTTTCAGTTTTGATGTCTGCTTCGGCCCTCTTATCGTTCTCCTCATCATCTTTAACAGCTGTTTTCAGAGGTGGAAGTTTTCTTCTGCTTTTCTTTTTCCCATTCGTCGATGTGGGCTCTTCATCGCTGGCATTATGGATTGTGTTGGTCTTCTCTGAGACCTCCCTCTCTCTGCGTCTGTTTTTGGTGAACCTGGGGCTGCCGTGAGCTGGATCATACGTGTTATGGAGGATGGTTTCATCATCCTCTGTGTCTTTATTCAAATCAAGGTTCTTCTTCAAGGTCTGAAGCTGCAAGAAAACACTAAAGTAAATGATCTGATTACTAAAACTCTGATCTATGAATTTTATTCCCAACTCAACATACCACAATAATTTCCTGAGACTGGTCAACGGTCTGCTTGGCTTTGGTTTTCTGTGCAGGAGGATTTGTGTATCTCTTTAACACTTCATCAAAGCGAGCTTTCGTCTTAGCTCTCACATCACTTTGACCTGACAACAATTTAATGACATTTTAATACAAATCTGACAATGTAAGGACATATGTTATCATGAAAAAAGCTCAAATATGAGAGATCGTTACCTGCTGGCATTCTGATGTACTCGTGACAGACTCATTCTGAAAAAGTCCTAAGGCTAAAAACATCAAAAACAATTATTGAATCAAAAAATAAAAGGTTCAATTAGTATTTTACATTAGAATACAAACTAAATACACTTATATGCCCCCATTTAGATATAACCACCCGAAAGTAGTTCCTCGTGCTAGCACAGCTTATAAATTAACGGGACAGTTAGTGATGACCTCCAAACCAACACAAAACATTTTCAATAGCATTACTGGGTCCTATTCTAAGGTCCATAAACACAAGTACTGCCTATAAACAACACACATGTCCTCTGACTATAAGGCAGATCCCAGTGTTAAAAGCAGAATGAGTGAGTTAGAATCAGTGGTTGTTGCTCTTGTTGTGGTTCCGCTAAATCGCAAACGCTAGCAAGAAAAAATCACCAAACAAATCACTGCTGGCCCAAAGCGTTATAATATTCCCGCAAAATGTTTATTTTACATATACTTCTGCTAGTGGAGATGTTTCTGAGAAAGAAACGCACTTGAGATGCTGTAAACCTCTGAGGAAATCCACACATATCTGCTGTTGAGGATTCGCGGATGATTTCAGTGAGCGGCCATTGCTGGCGAGACCGTTACCAAGAGCAACATCAACAACACGCTAAGCCCCGCCCCCACACTCAGCCCAGCCAATCATTATCTCCGGTGCCCCGACGTAGGTTCTTTAAAACATAATAGATAACGACAAAAAACTGCGGCGAACCGAGTTCACATTTATTTTTATTCGGAGAATGCATGAATAAAGAGAGCTATCTGAAAAATGATATAGAATCCAAACTAAAAACAAGAAAGCTCGTAACATCCGCTTTCTTAACATTATACATGTTTATATATTTTTTATATTATTTTCTGGCAGTTATTGAATGTGACTTGTGCTTCCTCTTGTGTCATATTGAACTAAAATCTTTAATTACAAACAAACCAAAATTGTTCATTTTTTTGTTTTGTTTCCGCTATTACAGTAAGAAACAACACGACAAACGCACAGATGCAAAGTTTCTATAACAACCCACATAAACATACTGCATTACACTTTAGTATTTGCTTCATTAAAGTTCTCATTTTATTTTCTCCTTAGGTTAAATCGCTTCTTCGTCTTTTTTGTAAATGGCTTTAAATCGTCTTAATGTGTCTTTTTATGGCAACCTGTTTTTAAACGTTAATGAACACATTCGTTTGATCTTTGTTGTAAAAAACACAAAACATGACTCGTGCACATGTGATTACTTATTTTATTTTCAAAAAACACATGAACCACTCAACAGGCCATAGACTAATAATTCATAAATACATTTATTTTCAAGTGCTCGGTGGGGTTTTGCAACGCGTGTATGTGTCTCTATTGAATAAGACATTTCAGTATTTACAGTCAGTTTTAAGCATCACTCTATCACCTCTCGTTTGAGAGCAAGTCACGAAACAGACTCACAATGGAGGAGTTTTGTCCATGGAGCATCCGCACTTCTCAACTATCATGTTAGGAAATTCTGCCACTTCAATTTCAGTGTAATCTCCTTTCTTCACCAGGTACATCATGGGCAAAGGCGCGCTCTCCAACACAGCGCACGTCCTCTGCCCGTAACCATAGAAACCGCGCTGAGGCTGCTTGCATCCTCCCGCGCAGCGGAACGCCTGGTACCCGGCCGGCTCGATGATCCAGTACTGTGTCCACGTGAGCTCACGGAAGTTTATGAAGTGCTCTTCCCGACAACACTTGCTGCTGTTTGGGCTGGAGTTGCAGTTACCTTGTGATCTATGGAAATGAAAATAAAAGATACTTTCATTGAAACTGCTTTTATAAGAAAGCTAAATGAGTTGGTGTTTAGAAACAAAACTCACCCATATTCATCCAGGTTCAAGGTGTAGAACACAAGTTCTGGTGTGCCCATGTCTTTCTCCAGGGTGTTCTCTTTCGGGTCCTGTGTGGCAAAGCGCACTCTTTTGGCCATCTCTGCTGCATAGCTACCAGGTCTCTCTCCCTCAGTCCACACTTCCAGGTGCAGAGGTGCATTCTTTTTGGATTTAGACCAGTAATGAATCGCCTGAGTCACATCGAAGCTTTTCCATCCACTTTCATGTACAGGAACCAATCTGTCAAAATAGCAAACAAGGACACGTGAGTTTCTCTTAAGGCACTTGAAGATGTGATAATTGTGTAATCATTGCAGTTATCTTTTTGCATAATGTGTATCATACCGTGAGTCAACAAGTGATGTTCTATTAGAGCCGTTTCCCAACACCTCCACCCAGTAGATGCTGACTCTGGCGTTGTTGATGGGTCTGTGGTGTCTTCGCTCTGGTTTGGATGGGTTCTGCACTACTGTCTGGAAAAGTTTCAGTTCTGCCATAGTAACCTCTGTGTTTTCTTGCAGCCTGTCCTCCATGTCAAACACGAGACGCTGTCGAGTTGTGTCAGAGTACATGACTTCTCCTGTTATATCTGTGAAATGCAAAACATCTGTTAGGTCACGATAAGTGCGATTTACATTCTGTGAAATGTCTAGTCACGGTTTCCTTCGTTTGATTTGTTTTGTTTCTTGAAACTTCGAGGGAGCAATTACACATGTGTTTTAAGTACACCAATGAAGAATTTCTAAATACGTGTAGTAAAGTATTAGCCCGTTTGGTACGGTCAAAAAGTGGTAAAAATGTTAATGTCAATTAAAACACGTCACCCACCTGCACTCCCACGAATGCCTCTAAGAATTCCTGCCAGACTTGGCAGAGATCTCCTCTTCCTCTTGTTATGCAGTTTCAGCATAGACAGATACTTATTCTTTATGTGAGCTGGGACGACCACATTTTCCAAATCCCTCTTCTGTATTCTGGGCAGTTCAATTAATCCGAGTTTTTGAAGGAAAGCTTGCTTCATATTCTCATGGTCGAATCCTTCTGTGAAAGAAATCAGCGTTGCACAAAGGAAAAGCTGGATGAGTAAAGCCATGCTCGATCTGCTGGTCATGCAACTGCGGCTCTGCGGGCTGAATGACTGAGTCGCTGGTGGCTTATATACATGCGGCCCCCCCACATCCCGTCTGGCTTTTCACACCTTGACAAAGGGGAGGCAACCAGAAAAAGACACCCTTCAAAGCCATGTCCCATTTAGGCCAGCTTTTGTTGTTCATCACTTTTTTATTTAGGGTTATTATTCATCTATTTTTTTTATGTGTATTTAATCAATTGAACCTGTTTTTAAGAATGTTTTATAGATCTTGAGACAGTATGTAAAAATCTTTGAAAAGTACGTATTAGCATTTTTCTCAGTAGTTGCTAACAATATCTTATTAAACTTTTAAAATTCATTCTAGTATTACAAAATGCACCATTAAAATGGCAATATTACACAGCATGATAATTCATTTTATTTATTCACATTTATTTGGGCTGCACTTCAGCACATTCCCTTCCACTTTCCAACCTTGACCATCTTTGGTAAAAAAAACGGTAGTGAGTTTGGAGGGGCACAGGAGAGAGGAAAGTGTATTCAGAAATGACCACCCCTGCTGTCTTATAAGGCCGAGTCTTTCCTCCACAAACAGAGGCGGTATATTCTGAAGTGTGCTCAGGGGGATGTGGATTGGAAAGAGTTTTCTCAAGGGGGTGATTATCTATTACTATAGCAAGACTGCTCAGACCTCTTCAGTCCTACCAACAGAAGGGACTGAAGTCCCTCCAGCCTGCACTTGTGTATTGGGGCCGCAGGTTGTCTTGGGACGGCAGACAATGACGCCAGGAACGGCTGATGATGGATCATGTCACGTCAGACAGCTAAGCAAATTTACTTGCTACACAGCCATGTTTTCATGGTAATTGTGTTATTATCTGACGCTGTTTGTCAGGATGGTAAAACGAGCACAATCCAATGTTTACGAATCAACATGACTATTATTATTCAAACAAGCAGTCAACAGCACGACAAATTGACAAACTTCTCAGGCAGTTTTACATTTTATTAATTTTGTCTTTGGAAAAGTTCAACATGATGTAATAATTGTGTTCGTGTGGCAATATTAATATTGCTCCACTAATGTTTTGTTAAGAAATTGATGTGCAGTAAAATCAAATCAAATTTAATTTTCATTTAACATTTTTGTGTAAATGTGTTTCTGCATAAAAATCTTTTTTCTCATAATCTCATGCCACATAAACCTATATTGACATGACATAAATGCAAAAAAGGATTCAATTATGTATAATTTACTTCACCTTACCTATCTATTTCTAATATTATATACTTAAGACTAAGATATTATTACAAAAATATTTTCTATCTAATAATTATAATCAACTTTCTCCATTGACAGGACAATAGTTTATTATTAATCTACATAAGAGTTTTTGTTAATCTACAAAAAACATAAATTATATCATAGATTGTGTATGTTTTTGCAAATGTGTTAATGCATATAAATATTTAACTATACAATCTATCTATCTATCTATCCTCACACAAGACGACTTTTTTCACTGGTAAATTACGAAAGTTCCTTGCATGATGTTTCATGAGACAGTCCGATTAAATGGTATTGAGGATTATTGTTTTGAATACACAGCATCATAACAAAAGATCTTAGGCCTTCGACTTTCAATGACTCATTAAGTTAACTTACACCCATAGACGCTTGTTTTAGCGGGGCGTGGCGTTCGCAATCGACTTTCTTTGATTCATCGACGCTGCAGATCAATTAATTAGATGATCTAGACTGAAAGTGGCATTTCTCAATATTCTAATAGCATATGAAAAGGGATCAGAAGGATTAAACCAACAACAACACCGTCTTTCATTTGAGCCCTTTTAATCAAGAGCCCAATAAACACAGAAGGTGTTAATGATGAACATTATGAATGTGTTCAGTGAAACTGGCCCTGTTACCCTCACAAGTCACGATGTGTGTTCTGATGGAGGACTTGATTTGATCCGCGATCAAGACTAATAGAAATGCAATTAAGTAATGCAGACAAATTGTTAGTATAGGGCTACTACACAGTCAGGATTCGATGTTATGGCTTTGAAAGTCTCTAGCAGGAGTTTTAAACTTATGATGCCAAAGAGCCCCCAAGTATGATGAAACTTCTGAGATCCCCTTTTCTAAGATATATATCAATCTATATTTTGGTCGGTGTAAAGAAACGTTTTAAGAATGTGTTGGACAAATAGTAAAATAGAATATTATAAAGACAACACATAGTTTCTAACCTAAATAGTCGGCAACAATTTCACTTCGAGTCCGAAAAACTAAACTATAGTGAGAAAACTCACTAGAAAGATTCAAATATAAACAATCTAGAAACTATCTTTTGCAAAAAAAAACCCAGATAAACACAGTGAAATTACTGGGGGACCCCTTGCATCCTAATGGATGCCCCCTGCGGTCCCCGGACCCCAATTTGAAAAGCCCTTCTCTGGAGTATGCTTCACATTTACAAACTTTTATATATTCCTCTACACATGTTTTTCTCACATTTTTTGTAAAGAGGTAGAAATTCATTGGTATTTATCCAAAGCAATGAACAGTACTTTTAATCTATACTTTATTGTCGGTTTGTGTGATCATCAGAGATCGATCCCATGATCCTTCGCGGCTAAAGCACTGCCTGAGCCTACAGGATTTGTAACTTGTAAATTAATATAGTAATATATGACTTTACATATTATATTTTATGCTATATATAAGTTAAACATAAATATAAACAAAATTATGAGTCAATTAGAAAGCAAATAAAATGAGCTAGTAAATACTGTGAAGTACATAGAGAGCGTATCCATGCTTTGGACAGCAGGAGGCGCTGCTTCACCATTAGATCCGCAAATAAACATTCGTGTGTTATCGGGACACCGCGAATATTTTCTGTCCGCAGTGGAACTCATGACATCTGCAGACCTCACGACCTCTAAAGAAACTTCACATTCACAGAATCCCTTCATGTCACAAAGATGCCATAAATACATTTGAAATAAAGATGTCAACAGAATCATCTTGCTTACATTAAACTGCCTCAAATAAATGTGTACATTTAGATAGATAAAGCTAAGTGTGAGACATATATATAGATAGACAATAGATAGATAAATAGATAGATTTTATAGTTTATAGTTAAATATTTGTATGCATGAACACATTTGCATAGATATATGCATTAGATAGATGTAGATTTAAAATAAATGTGAACCAACAATCTCACCTATGCTACCCCATCTCCCATCCAAATGACCCCATACCTACTGGTGAGGTAAAAAAACAGCTGGTGTGTGTGTACACATGTTTACTTGTCTGTGTGTGTGCATATGTATGTACATGCATTTACATTTTATATGTGTGTTTTTTCTGCATGTGTGAATCTGAGCTCTTTAACCGGCTGTATGTGAAGTGTCTCTCTTTCTGTTTGTTTGTGTTTCCTGAATGTGCATGTGATCTGTATGTGTGTGCACTTTAGATGTCTATGTATCTGAATGTTTGTGTGGCCTCTAGTTCTCTCTCTCTCTCTCTCTCTCTCTCTCTCTCTCTGTCTCTGTCTCTCTCTCTCTCTCTCTCTCTCTCTCTCTCTCTCTCTCTCTCTCTCTCTCTGTCTCTGTC
>JAPMJR010000039.1:320000-375000 GCA_029783895.1 Triplophysa bombifrons | reverse complement strand
CTCAGTATAGTTTCAACAAGCATAGCAATTTATATATCCATGAACTAGCTCTGTTAAACAAGTATTTGATTTCAAATCGAAATAAACAGGCCCCTGATATATTCAGCTTCCATGTATAGGTTGGTGAAGTTCATCTTTAGTGTCATAAAGAGTTTAAAGTGCCAATTGGGCACTCCTAGGTTTTTAATTGTTACCCCGATTTCACTTTCCTGGCAGACAACTTTCCTGGCGTTCCTTCAGTTTACACAGACATTCTGTTTATGTTTTGATGTCATGACGTCAAGGCAGTTGTCTTACATTGTCGTTTTTATCGATTTGCATGTAACGATTTTTGCTATCTTTGCCTTTTTGTATATGTAAACAACCTGATTGATTCATGGCCTTTCTGGCACAATGTTTCTTTTCTTAATGCTGATTGAAAAGAGGACTTTTATTTTAAGGCAAATGTCGGAATGTGCAAGTCACAGATGCGGTTCAAGCCCAACTGTTTGAGAGAAAGGGCTGACTCGGTCAACAGTGACTCGCAACCACCTTCTGGTATTTCATGAAGCCCCCCGTGCACAGCGAGTCGGCCGGACAGCTGCTTTGAATTGACAGCCCGGGCTGTCCAATGTGTCTGTACTGCGAAACAGTCACAACATCATCTGCTCTTTCTCACAGCTTTCAGATGTACTGGTTAAGTTTGTTATTTTTGCTTGTTGAGTTTTGTAACAGGTCAGACAGGTCTCATATTTTGGGATTTAGTGTGTATGAACTTTGGGAGGTTCCTCGTATTTAAAGTTAAATCCTAATCGCTGGTTTGTCCTTTATACGGACTCTTTTTCTGTCTTACGGCAGGTCATCACACGTTTAGGAGAATTGTGTTCTGTGATTTAATGGAAAAGTCAATCCTGGACAGATTGTGTTTTTTTGGACCAGACTTGTTCGTTGTCATTTTCTTGATCATGTAATGGCCACAGTATAAACATTAGCTGTGTTTTGTAAATGTTTTTTTGTTAGCTTGCATATAATAATGTGGTTGATTTATATGTGAATATGTGACTGCTTCCAATTCACATACTTCCTCTTTTTAGTTTGGTTTACACTCTGTAAACTAGATCAAGGCATGTGGCAGCATTTTAAGATTTTCTAAGATTTTTCTTCTTTTTTAAGACCCTAGTTTCCTGTACATTTTCCAATATAAAACCCACCCTAAAATAATCGGATAACTATTTTTTACGTTTATTCTGTAAACATTTCATAATGAGCGTGCGGTTGACGCTGGAGTTGGAGTTAAACAGAACAGGTTTGAACTCTGCACGCGCTCTGAAGTATGTCTGAAATCTTTTCTCAAGTCACTTGCTGCCTTTCAGCATTTCTTTCCCTCTATGGAAATGACGTTTTAATGATCCTGCCAGTCTCTTTGCCTTTATATGGTCTCCTAATACGAGTGTCCCGGGAGATAGATTGTGTGGTTCACTGCATTTGCACTCCCGTGTCCCTTCTGGTCGGGGACTGTAATGTCGATATTTACACAGAGAGCTTTCTGACTTGGGACCTTTGTTGACTCGTGCGGGCTGCAGTTGTTTCTCGGTTCTCTTGAGGAGGGCTGGATCTGTAAACTGGCCTCTGGAAATAGCTTTTATACACTTGCCCTGCTTGATATTTTAAAGGCAACGGTGGCGGTCCCAGGTGGTCTGTTTTCCATCTGTTTTTAATGCCCTATAAAAGGATAGCTAACGTGGTGTTAGCATTTGATACCCATGGCATTGTTTACATGGAATCACGCCAACCTCCTACCGAGCGATGCGTGTAGATTTCATATCAACAAATCAGGCGTTTGACGTTTTGGCTAATAAAACTTTGCTAAGTGCCGACCGGTGCTTAAATATTCGGTCTTGGTTGATGGACTTACATTATGCACAAACCAAAATAAATGTAATTATTGATCAGTTTGTCAGGTGGTCAGGAAATTTGGGATATAACGCAAAAAAACTGAAACAAATGTATAGAACAATGCAATGTAAGTCGCTGTGGATAAAAGCGTCTGCCAAGTGCGTAAATGTAAACTGATTATACAATTTAGGCCGATAAATTATGAATCATTTTCTCTGGTTCAACCATTTCAGATGCACGCTGCTCACAGTTAAAATACAGCACAGCACTGTCATTCTGTTGTGATCATTCACTCACTGTTATTAGCAAAATAATGTTGATGTATATAGAGTAGATATTTATGAATGTGTAATTTATACCAACAAAATCATATTGCTGTCTGAATTCTTCTGTCTTGGGATCTGTTAGACTTGTGGTTATTAAGAACACTCTTCTGGTTTGCTCTGGAAGAACATCTTTCAGTTGTTTATCAAATAAACATACCAGAAATGTTTAAAAGTTAAAGAATCTTTAACTAGTGTAATGTAGGCTTGGTACATGATTTTGTTTTCTGCAGTCAGTGTTTTCAAATATAAGCAGCTGTCCACTTTTTGCCTTTTGTTTCAGTCATAGGGAATTTAATATTAATATTTAGATTCCAACGTTAAAGAATTGTCAGGCAAAATGTACATATCATTGCATCCCTAAAATTTATTCTCACTGATCTGATATGTTTTCCAAGCATAATTTCCATAAATGGTCTGAGTGCACTGGGGAGGAAATGTTAAAAGATTTAAATGTGATATCAAACGAGTTCTATTTGGAAGAGTGATAAAACCCTTTTATGTCCCTTTTAAAAAGAGCAAATTTAGCTTTTGATGCAAGCACAGAATTCTTTCCTTTGAAACCGGCCTTTGGGTTTTATTTATAGCAGGACGGGTCTGGTGGACTGGCGGGTCCTGCCATCTGCAGCTAAAACAGCTGCTTGCTTGATACAGAAATCACAGACAGAGATCACAAACTGAAAATAATGCATATATATATATATATATATATATACTGTATGATGAACCATCTTTTAAGACTCTTTCCATTGCTGCAAACAATTACAACTCTTACACTGGGTTCACACCAAACGTGCATTAAGCGCTTTGCACAAGTTAATTACATACAAAGTTATTGCAAAGACGTGAACTCGAGGCAGATGGCGTGATTACGGCAAACACGCGTCTTGAAAAAATTTGTCATTTGCGTCACTCACGCAAAAATAAATAAACTTTTCCTGCGAGTAATAAAGAGCATGGAACGCGATTGTTGCCGTTTGGTGTGAACCCAGCATTAGGTCCCAGTTCTCTGTTTCTCCCACAGTGACGTCTGTTTTTAAAGTTAGTAAATTAATTTCAGGTTGTGCTAATCTTCAAAAAAGTGTGTCTTTAGCAGAAGATGACTGCCCTGGAGTATCTGGAAGCTGCTTTTGGTTTCAGCAAGCTTTAATCCATTTTTAGCTAAAGAGCTCTTAGAAGAGAGTAGAGACTGGGTTTCTAGATTTAACGCCGTCAGAGTGAAAAGTGATCTGTCTTTGTGTGTCTGAGCTGGATGACATGGACCCATACAGAGTTCATTCATTCACATTCATAAGCAGCACATAACATCGTAGCTGTTTGACTTTCTCATAAATATGTCTTTTTTTGTACGGTCTTGAAATGTGTTACATCTCCAAACTAGTTTACACAAAAGCCCATGCGTCAATTTATCCCATCATATTGTTTTGTTCAGAGACACCTGTGAATTTTGACTGCGCGAATGTGCTGTAACTGAAACTGCTACAAATCCTTTGGGAAGTTCAGGCTTGCTTTTCTGACCGCCTCACCGCAATGAAGTGATGGATGAAAATGTATTTAGCAATAACTCTGTGCTGTCTCTCCTCTCCCTTCAGCCAAGCCGTTCACCTCTAAAGTGAAGCAGATGCGACTGCACAAGGAGGACTTTGAAATCCTGAAGGTTATTGGTCGAGGAGCTTTTGGCGAGGTAAGCACTTTTTACGCATGTTAACCAAGAACGACTATTTATAATCCATACTGTAAAGCTTGCAAGATTAGGATTAGGCTCTCACAATTTCACAGACCCTCGTGGTGCCGTTGTTGTTTCCGGAGTAATTTTTTGAATTCCCAGAGTCGTGCCACCATATCTGACGCATCAAAAATTAAGAGAAGTTTAGTTCATTCAAAACTCTGACCTTCGGTTTTTACGCTTATATTTTGTTTGGGAGGCCTGAACCCGCTGACACCCGCAGGATATAGACCCGTTGAACAGATGCTGATGGCTGTCATGGTTTTCAGACGGCTTTTGTAGCTGTCAAAGGGTCGTTTCTTAAGTTTTAGTTTTTCTGCAGTTAATGTTGTCGATGGAGCTCTTTCTTACAATTTCTGTCCCCCCACATGTACCTCGTAACCCTTTGAGAGAAGTCATAAATCTTATTTTGAGTAAAAGTTTTGTTTCCATGGCGATATTTCAGTAGCCAAAGTTTGGATCATGTTGGGTTGTTATTTGTTTTGAGGGCGTAATACGCCTGTGTGCTATTTTAAAAGCCGCCACATGAACATTCCATGGTCCTCTTCGTCAGATATTTGCTTGATATTTTTCAAGAGAATTCTTTTGTTTCACATCAATCTGTGGACAAAGGTTAAGATCCATACCTTGTGCAATCTCTCTCAACTATATAGAAACGTGTGAGTTTTGACTGGGGTGATGCTTGTAACCCTGCTGAAGCTGGAATGTGCAAACCTCTCAATGCGTGCTTGTTTTGGCTTATTGAATCGCAGCGAGTAAATCGCACCCTTGTTTCGCTTGGACACCTACCATTTCAAGACAAATAAACGTCCGTTACATGTTCCAGGTTTTTTTCCCATGATGCCCACAACTTAATGTGTGGATGAGAGAGACATTGTTTAATTGATTCATTGTGTGGTTCGTAGAGAAGTTTATTGTAGCATTTGTACACATTTTAGTTCTTTTCAAACACACACAACACAGGTTTAATCATAGATTAAATTGACAATTTTAGTTAATTTAGTTTTCCAACATGTGGCATACAAGCACACATTTATTTCCCTATAAATATTATATATAATATATACTTTATATGTACAGTATATATATATATATATATATATATATATATATATATATATATATATATATATATATATACATGTGTTATGTATTATAATATATTACAAGAGGCTATACAGTATTATTATTTTTCTGTTTTGTAAACAGAAACACAAAAACAAGACAAGAAGTCATAGATGTTCATTTTGCTTATATCAGAACCACATTTTCTGTAAATACTGAATTCACTGACATGAATTTGAGTTTTTACCAGCCGATATTTGTTGGGTGTTGTGTATGTGCAGAATGTGTGTGTACGCCAGCAGTAATCTGACCTGGCCTGTTACTCATTCTTCACCTGTTGTCACAGACGTCTAACCACTTCCACGTGTGATCTAGATCAAATCAGCTTTGCTTTTCATCTGATCAGGGCCTCGACATGTTCCTTCATGCTCCTCTAATGGAAGATCTGGATTCAGATCTCTCGTTCACCGGATCCTCTTGTGTGTTACAGGTAGCGGTTGTAAAGGTGAAAAGTTCGGACAAAGTGTTTGCCATGAAGATCCTCAACAAGTGGGAGATGTTGAAAAGAGCAGAGGTATACAACCACACACCACACGTTGTCACATTGCTCGTTTCAGAAAATGCAGTTACAAAAATCTAATTTCTTCCAGACGGCTTGTTTCCGGGAGGAACGGGACGTGCTGGTGTACGGGGACTCTCAGTGGATTACCACGCTGCACTACGCCTTTCAGGATGAGAACTTCCTGGTAAGATGTTTGCTTCGAGTGCCTGGGAAGATTTGATCAGATCCTCGTTTCTGTTCACGATTAGTTATATGAGTGCAGTGAGACTCTGGGTTACGTGGCTTGGAGAATACAACACCTCGGGCTGATTCCCACGTAGGGTAATTGCGATGAGAATCACAGCCCTCAAACCCTGATCCAACAGAAAATGTTATTGAATGATGTGAATGATGATGAGGTTGTCTATATGTAGTCTTATATCTGCACATCGTCATTGTATTTAGTCATCTTTGTCCCTTTGTTCTCTGCAGTACCTGGTTATGGATTACTATGTGGGGGGTGACCTCTTGACCCTGCTCAGTAAATTCGAGGACCGTTTACCTGAGGAAATGTCGCGGTTCTACCTGGCGGAGATGGTGCTGGCCATTGATTCTGTGCATCAGCTCCATTACGTCCACAGGTGAGACCAAACGTGCCACAGCTGGATATTTTTGCTTCAGTTTCTCTTTATTTTGCTTTGTGCTGCAGGTCATTTGAGCCAAATTGCATGGAAATTGTTTGTGTGTGCTGATCTGTGGGATAGGAATTTGGGGGGGATACAGGAAGTGAGCAAATCGTTGCGATTTCTGCAGTCACTTAGGGCATGCCAGAGCTTTCTCTGCCTGTCTGGTGGTTGTTGTTGTGTCGTGTATGTGGATCTGTCGCCCAGGGATTCAACATGTGGCTTCGGTGGAACTGATTTATTCTGGGCTTTACTAATTGCAGGCCGTCGCTGTGGAGAGATCCAGGTGTGGAGTTTGCGCCCTGGGTCTCAAAAAAAGATTGTAATAATGGGTTTGGCTCTCCTAGCTAGAAGTTTGGTTCGTACAATTTGGGGATAGATTACCCGAAAATGAAAATTACTGCATAATTTATTCCCCCTCATGTTGCTTAAGATACTTATATGACTCTTATTTTTCTGTAGGACACAAAATTAGATATTTTGAGAAATGTCCAAACGTTTGAATATTGACATTCTTCAAAATATCTTCTTATCTTTTGTGTTCTGCAGAAGAATGAAAGTCATACAAGCTTGAAATAAAATTAGTGGGTCATGACAGAATATGTACAGGAAGTTGCCCATTTGTATGACGGCCTCTTGTAAGTCTGTCCACCTTGCGATAGGAGCACAGCAGGTTTCTCAGATCATCTTTGACCATGTTATGTGTTTGCATAATTGAGTAAATCATGATTAGAATGTAAAGCACATGTTTTGTACTCATCTACTGGTGTGTTACAGCTCTGTGTATCTTTGTGGTGAGGTGTATTTAATTCACACAACATATGTTCACTGATACACTGCTGTATGTTTGGCCTGGACAGCTTCTATATTCTCGCTTTTATGAAAACGCTCTTGAGTTTTATGTCACTATTAAGTGATTAAGATGAATATCAATGTTGATTGCTCCATATTTCGAATGTTATGAATGTCAAGCCCTAGATATACATCTCATCAATTCATGGGAACTCTTTTAGTAAACACTCATTTTGAACCTGTTTGTTGTATAAGTACAGCTTCCTGGTCTTATTGTGCATGTGATTCCACATAAAAATGTTTGTAATCTTTTGTAAGCAAAGTGGAATAGCCTCCCAAACAGCTTTCAGTTTCGACCGACTGCACAAGTTCCTCAAACTTTTTCAACTCCACCCCTTCAGCCACCTGTTGTACAGAAACACTTTTTAAACTTTTTTTTTTCTAAATAACCTTTTTCCACTTGGTAATAAGTCACATTACACTGAGGGTCTGCTTATGTTTGACATGTTTTTTATTTACATTAAAAACCAGTCGTGATTGTGTTTTTGTATGATTTATTTTCCCATAACTACAGCTAGTTTCCATAAAAGTAGTTTGTCTATGTATGACTTATTTAGGAAGAGCATGGAAAATCCTGTTATGTGCAAACACTGCCAAAAAACAGCTCTGACGTTCCACTAGATGTCAAAGTGGCTTTAGATCCTGTTGCGTTTCTAAAAAAACGCTGCTTGTAATCTGACGCTCTTCGGAAACTGTCTCTTGATGTGAACAACTGTAAATCAGTTTTGCGTTCGGCTCCAGTCAAGTAGACTCTCATCCGAGCACAGCGTGAGACTTTGGCCAGCGCCTCGACCTGTTCCCCAGAGGTCAGCAGTTCACCTCCCACATCATTTTCATTCCACACGCAGACAGGTATGTGTCACGCCCAGGACAATCCCTCGCAATACCACTGGGCCAGCGGCAGCAATGTTCTGAATGCAGGTTATTTACAGGACCTCCCCTCACAGCCCGGCTATGAGAGCGTCTGGTTTGTGTCTGAGAGACGTCTAACACGCATATCCCTCCAAGGGCCCAGCGGCGTGACTGGGATTTTTGACACCTCTGTGTCATTTCGGAGGCTTTGACGGCTGTCTCGGGTTTAGAAACCACCTAAACATACATGGAAAGGCAGTTAACTGAATGTTTCTAAATTAAAGTGATACTTCGCCCAAAAATGATCAACTATGTCATCGTTTACTCACCTTTCAAGTTGTTCCAAATGTGTATAAGTTTCAATGAACAGAGAAATATATTTGTAATAATGCTTATAACCAAACAGATCTCGCCCCATTCACTCCCAGAGTAGGAACAATTACTTTATCATTTTATTTGCTCTGTTGAACACCAAAGACATTTTGATGAATGTAGGACAGCAAACAGTTCTAGGGCACTTTCGACTACCTTTGTTTTTTCCTACTATGGGAGTCAATGAGGGCAAGATCTGTTTGGTTAAAAGAATTCTTCCAAATATCTTTCTCTGTGATCATCAGAACAAATGATGACACAATCTTCATTTTTGGGTGAAGTATCACTTTAAGCTAAAAAATACAGCATTATGTTTATTACCCTCACATTTTTTTTTCTGCAGAACAAAAAAGAAGATATTTTGAAGGACTTTTAAAAACCAAACAACATTGAACTGCAATGACTTCCATTGTATAAACACAAAACTACTGAAACATTTCTCAAAATATCTTCTTTTGTGTTCCACAAAAGAGAGCGTCATAAACACTTTAAAGGCGGGGTGTTTTTGATTCGATTTGCGAAGTACGCTTGTTTAGACAAAGTCGTGTAGCCGATCAGCAGTGAGGTGCACAGGATGGACATTAGTCGAGCAAAACGCTGTCGAAAGTGAAAGATGGGGCTAGGGGTGTGTCTGTTTTGGTGATTTGAACTATGAGAAATCTGACATCCCGCCTTTAAGGGGAAATCAATAAAGATTAATTTTATTGGGTGAACTATCCATTTAGTGTCCATTACAAACCGTGTTTCGTGAAACCGTTTGAAGTCTCTGAGGGTGTGGTGTGGCACAGCTGCGGAGAGTCTCGGGATCTCCGGAATCGTCTTGGCCTGGAATTCCAGGACTTCCCAGAGGAATGAAGAGCGAGCAGATATCTCAGATCAGCATCTGCAAAGTCTTTGAGGCCACAGGAGAAAGCCCCTCACATTCCTGCGGTCTCGTAGCAGGAAGCCGACACTGGAGTCACCAGCCAACTACACGATGACCTTTGTGTGGTACTGTTCTTGTAGAACAACAGCTGTAAGTCATCACGGAGTACAGTCAGGGTTAACTGTAGTCATTAGAGCTTGAAGGTTATCTAGATGTAGTTGGGAATCGGCCTCTCTCCGTAGCTCAGCTCCAAGCGTTTGTGTAATTTGGGATAATATTGATTTAGGTGCTCTGTCTTTTGGTCGAGTGAATCGCTGGCTGTGGAAATGAGGTCTGGAGTTGATTGTGATTATGAGGTCAGTCTCTATTGTAATAACACAGGAGCCGTTCAAGCTCTGATGGAGTACATCTTGATTTTAGTCTGTTAATTCAGTTATTGATCCTCACCTGGACCCTGTGCAGATATTGATCTGAGATTCCTCTGAAGGACCGGCCCCCACCGTCTCTCTGGAGAGAATGATCGGATGGATCAGGACTCTTTCTTGACAGCAGGTCTTTGGGGTCCCAGAGTTATTGGATTCTGACCTAAACTGCTATTGTCAGCACCATTATGGATAAGAAGTCAATTGGGGGTTTTTGGTGTCGTTATATTCTTTAGCTGTAAGTGATATCAGGTGTAAGGAAGTTACAGAGTATGTTGTGATGCTGCTAACTAAGGGTGCGCTCATACAACAACAGTGTAGTTCAGTGTTTACCACAGGATTTTGAAAGACTGTGGCACAGATGACGTCACACACTAATTAGCATATTTGTGACGTCATCACCCCGTGTTCGCGTTTGGGCTAGTTTTGGCAATTAAAACACGACCCAATATCATCTCGTGTTTAACACAACCAGCTGTCACTGCTAAAATCCTTATTTATAAACGCAACATCGTCTGACAAAATCACCATACATTTACATTGAAGAGCAGATATATGAGGTGATTTTGGCTATATTAGCCTACATGTTTGTCTCATGCAGCGTACAGCCAATATATCATCAATATTTTATTGCGTTATGAGGGCCTTTTTATTTTAAATGCAAGTGATAGTTTTATTGTAGATGGCATATAGCGCAGCAGTCAATTTGGCGCAAATTCAGAAATATGAGAGAATACACTGTTGCTGTTACTAGTGTTGGACAAGTTACTCTGAAAAAGTAATTAATTACTAGTTACTAATTACATGTTCAATAGTGACTAAGTTAAAGTGCACTTAATGAATTTAGCACCATCTAGCGCGCAAGGTTGTGAATTGTAACCAACGGCTCACTCCCCCCCCCTTTCGAAGCACTCTTGTGGTGGATACAGAACTAAGATGTCCTCACATTTTCACTTCTTTCAAAGGAGATAACGTGTTTAGTAAACACACTCTGGAGAGCAGTTTGCCGTTTAGGGCTTCTGTATAAAAACATGTTGAATTCCATGTAAGGGGACCCGCGGTGTATGTAGATACTAGATAGAAATAGCTCATTCGTGGGTAATAAAAACATAACGCTTCATTATGTGAGGTAATGGACAATTTCCTGATTTACAATATAAATTAAAATATTTTTGTTTTGATACTTATTTATACACATGTATCTGTTGCTATACAGTATGTATGTTAATGTGTTCATTGCTGCTGTTTGTCACTTGTGATTCAATTATTTTAATGATTTTTATTTTTGCGCAGTATGAGGGATTTGAAGATCCACTCTTCATACAACAGTTTGATGTTATCATGCGAACTAAGATTATAATTTTGTGCTGAATTGAAAAAAACCCTACTAGAAGAAATATCAAATTTAATTCAAATCAGTGACTATTCAGCCACTATCAAGCGCTTTATCAGACATGATCTAATAATTTTGTATCACATCATTTTTGTAGTTTCACTGTAGTAAAGATGCATCTCGCTCCTTAAAAGTTTTAATTTATGAGCATCTTACAGCTTTAGTTTCAAATAACTTTCCCATTATTGATGACATGTATATCCTGCTGTCCGAGGGGCACTGTAACTCAATCTCAGTCTTCATGTCCTTGTTGTGTTTTCTGTTTTGTCACGTCGGGTTAGATGCATTCAAAAAAAACAGCACCTGTTGAGGAAGTCGAGGTATGATGTAAACCACAGAACAGGATGTGGTGTACATCCGGAAGGAAATGGTACACCGCAGGTGGTTGTTCTGCTCCTCATAGGAAGTATCGCATCATTTCCAGGAAGTGAAAAGATGAAGATGGTGCTGTCTTACTGTAGACGACATATTAAGGGCTGAGCACAAAGAGGCGTTGTGGAATTACAGAAATGAAGTTGCAAAGGAGTGGAATCCATGATTGTCATCTCTTAATTTAAGTTAATTAGGTTTAGGTAAGATTGCTCATAGTTACTTAATGTGTGGTTTAGTTCAGTGAAACCACCATGTTAGGGGCTGTTCTCTGAAACTGTAAATGGCAAAGTGTTGTAGTGGCTAAATAAACACTCCATACACGTGAGATTGTTATTGATGTAAAACACTGAAAAATCTGTTTTAACTTTCTCAAACAGTTAGACACTGAGACACAACTATGAACATAAAAAAGCCTGACTGTCTGACAGCTTCTTATCCTGCATGATCACATTATGTGATAAAACACATTGAATTATATTTTTATCAGTTATGTTTTAGGGGCTTTAATGGGATGGCACAGTAGAGAGGTGTCAGGAAAGCTTTGGGTGGAGATGGTGGAGCAGGTTTCGGCAAAGGTCCGCCGAGAGACTTGAGATGGATAACAAGTCGCCGTGAGCACACATATGTCGCCACACTAAACAAAGGGCTATTGGCGCTGACGGAATTAGAATTTTTACGACAATGTTTTTGGTAAATTGCTCTAAATTAAATAAAAAAATAAAAAATAAATTGTTTGCGTGGATCTTTTTTCTATAATTCAGTTTGTATTTTACTATTTGTTCACCAACCAATAGGTCACAAGCTTTTTGGTCACGTGTCTGGAGCTCGTGATTTTTGTGATCAATTCTTTATGTGAATGGGCCTAAAACAGCAGGAAAGATTTTCTATGTGTAGAAAGTAAAAACGGGGAGAGAAAATAGCTGCTTGTAGAGTAAACTCGGTCGTCACTGTAAGTGGTCTATTTGCAGAAGGATCGGGGAGGAGCGTTTGCTGATGTCCAAGCCCCCCATTTGAGAGACTGACAAATAACAAATAGACGCAGGAGAAAGGAATGCTGGGTCACTAAAAGCCATCAGTGTTTACTGTTTACGCATTTAAAGGGAAAATGACAGGGTTTAGGAGCAGCTCATGACTTTGGAACGTCCGTCCATGGGAAAATAGAAGTTTTGCATTTGTTTTTTCACTACGATACTGAGAAGTATGCTGAAGTTGCTTGTGTTTGCAGTCCAGATGAAATGAAAACTGTCTCGAATGTAAGAGATGTCTCTCTTCTGACTGTGATCGTATTGGGAATGTGTGGAAACGTCTTAGTCTGGTTCTGTAAACATGGCTGCTCATCTGATAAGAGTTTCCAGTGGCTTTCACAGGCATGCGTGAAGTTGGCATCAACCGCTTGCCTTAATAGGAAACATTCTTCTGCTTTCTCTCTGTCTCCTCTCTCCATCTTCATCACTTCCTTTATGGTTTATTGATGTATAGACGTGCATGACTATAAATGATGTATACAGGAGCTTGGTTTTTCTTTTCTCTTCCATTTCTCCTGAGTTGTCTCTAGGTCAGCATTATATGTCTCTGGCACTGATGCTGATACTAGATTTTTTCGCATAGAAGATTTTCTTTTTTTGTGGCATGACATCTACAATACATGTCAAGTATTCTAGAGCTTTGCCAGTATTTTTATAATATGATGTATATTTAACCCTAATGTTTGAGTTGCCAAGATGTGACCTGTGTTAATATAGATCGGATGCACACGCTAGCCCGAATCTTTATTCATATTAAATGGTGCATTTTCAATTTTCAACCTTTAGTTAGTGTGGAATGTTGCTGTTAGATCATAAATAATACCTGCAAAATGATAAAGCTCAAAGTTCAGTGCCAAGCGAGATATTGTCTTGAACAGAATTCGCTTTTCAAGGACTACAGAGAACGGCTGGAATTGACTACAGCGCTCTACTTCCTTGGTTCATGATGTCAGTATTCCGAGTGCTTTTAATAACCTCCGCACACAGGAATACACCAAAAAAGGGGCGAGGCCTTCCTTAGAGAAGAAGAAGAGCCGCTGGAGTAGTGTTCGGTTATCAGAGATTGTAAATATTTGACTGAGCTACACGCTAAAATACTTTCATCACAGTCATAAAGCTGGTAATAAGAATTCAGCGACACGCATTCTAAGATAACCAATGCTCAAATAACAGCTTCCATGACTGCATTACTGTATGTAAAATTTCTCATTTATATTTTATGATAAAATTGTGATTCCTTTTTCAGTGACAGACTATTCAACTTTTATTAATGTAAATACTTTGAATGTTGTCATTTCTTTAACAAGTTGTTTAGTTGTGTAACTAAAAACAAAAATGCTAAATGTTTTGAATATAAATCTGTTACGTAACTGTTGTTCAGTTTTATTTTTATATTTTGTGATATTGTTGTATTGCGTATTGAATTGTGAGTGTATTGTCACGCCTCAAAGCAATAAGCTAAAAGCCCAAAGAAACAAAACATGCTATGACCCATGTTAAAACCATATAAAAAACAAAGCATACACATAGCAACCATACATCATGAGTTCCGCACAGCAAACATCAGTCTGGTTCTCAGTTAGTGCAGTTTCAGGCAATGCTAGAAATTGTTTTGAAAAAGTTTTTCTCCAAAGCAACTTGACGTCCGGCATCAATGTGTGCTGCGAGAACACTTCCAGTACAAAGTGTGATGTGGCATCCTCCTTTCACAGTAGCTCAGTCATCATATAAACAAAGAGAGAGCGCTGCAAATAAACACGGCTCTAATGTGGACTGCCAAACCATTGCAGCATTTTTAGGCCTTTTTATTTAAATAACCATTGTATGTTGTGGGATTGTTGAAGGATACACACCTTTACTTGTTCTTATTACAGCTCCACATTAACCTTCTGGATCACATTTACAGGGAAGAACAAGACTAAAAGCATCAATGAGAATAAGATCCGTGTGTCTTTCTCTCTCGCCTCAAGCGTGTTCTCTCACACGCAGGCTCAGATAAACTTTAATGAAACTGTGAGTTTGTGACACTTTGATGCTTGTTTGTTTATGTTCTCAGTACGGCTGCCCCGCGGGCAGGTCACAGACAGGGCAGATGCAAACTTTTCCTAACCAGTAACACTAATCCTGTCATACTAATGAGGGTGGCTTTAGATGCTCGGGGTCACTGACCTCTGTTTGTTTTGACGTGAGCTGATGTGAGACGTAAGATACAGAATATTTTCCCATGTGTTAAAATAGAAGTTAACTACTGCCGTGTTTCTTTAAGATGCCCTCAGAAGTGAACACTAGATTTCGGGTTGCAAATCAAAAGCAGTTTAAAGGTTCTTTTCGACTCATTGATAAAACGAACGATGCGCTCATAGGTGTACAACATGGCTCGATTTGATAAAACATTGCAGTTTCAAAATGCAGATCTGAAGTGTTGTTTAGAAACTAAACTTTGTGTATTGGTGTGTTTTCTCTCCGACAGAGACATCAAACCGGACAACATTCTCTTGGATGTGAACGGACACATTCGTCTGGCAGACTTCGGCTCCTGTCTTAAACTCGCGGAGGATGGGACGGTAACTATTAAACATCGCTGAATACAGTGAACATACACTTCATTGCTGTCAAAATCGAAGAAGGTTTAGCATTCGCCTTTGGGGCTCTGCTTCATTTCCATGGCAGTATAGATCAGCACAGCGGATTCAGGGGAGCGTTGTTTTGGATCTGGTTATTTTCTCATATTTTACTTCTCTTCCTATCCAAAGAATGTTTGGCTCGGTCGAATGTGTCTACACTTGAAATGCAAATCCAAGTGCTCATAGTTCCACAGTGTGTTGACGGTTGCTAAGTAGCGATTTGAAAATACTGTAATATGGTGGTTTTACACGCCTGACACATGTTCTGGTTTAGCTGGTATGATGATGGATGGGGCTGGCCCGGTCAGACAACATGATTGTTAGATAAACAACTACTCTGGAAATACAGTACATAAAGGCTTCTGTACTTTGGTGGTTTCTCTTCACTATAAAATGTGATGAAGTGCAACAAAACAATTACAGCTACAAGTACATGAAATATAAAAGAATATGCAATATGTATAAACAATACATAACAGTTAAAAGTCCCTTAGGAGTTCAAGAAAACCTGTATGCAATACAGCATGTAATAAAAAAACTAACATTTTATTTTTAAAGTTTGATTTTGATTGAATAATGAAGTCAGAACAGCCAGATCAGAATAGATGGGTAGCTTCTTGATATTGTTTAAAAAGAATACTGTATTTGAAACAAAAGCAAAAATCCTCAAAATACCTTTATACTCCAATTTTAGGAAGTGTGTCATGACTGTTGTTAAATAACATTAGATTTTCAATTCAATAATTTTCAGAAATATGTTTATACTATTAGGACATTATTTACAATTAATAAATACACATCCAGTAGTGTTTTAACCACCACGCAAATGCGTAGGGACCCGCAAGCTCGGGGCCCCCTAGTGGCTACAAGCACTAACATCATTTGACGCTTGATTTAGAAAGAAAGCAAAAGAAAAGAAATCTATCACTAATTTTAGGAATATAGCAAAACAATGCGATGAAAAGCAGAATCTTGCATCTTTTACATTCTTATACTGTAGCTTAAAGCATTCTGTTTTATTCTGATTAAAACTAAGGACATTTTTCATCCCAAAACCTAGAAGGTTTATTCTTATAACAAACTGTAGAGAATTTAGTGCTGTTTTGTGGTTCAACGTGAAATAAAAACAGTTTATATTTGTATGTATACATGTCATTAATTCCATGAACTCAATACTGCTGTGCAATTCAAACTAAAATGTGAGGCAATGTGTGGGGGGCCTCAGGTCTGCACTTTGCTTAGGGCCCCCAAAATGGTAACACGCCGCTGTACACATCTACATTTAAGATCACCTATTTAAGGCTCTTACATCACAATTGACCAGAGCCAAACATGTCTTCTTATACGAGTTATTTATACTTTACGTAAATAATCACGATCAGTCATATAATGGAAAAACTTGTCGTAAAGGATAGAAGCACCATATGTCCACGTTTGAATTGAAAATCCGGTTTAGATTATAAACTCGTTAGTTTTAAAGGCAGTGTATGATCAGAGATGTATTTCAGTAGAGCAGCTTTTATTTCAGCTGATATCTGCTGCTGTTTTCTGGTCCGTCGCAGACAGTGCGGCAGGAAATCCTCCAGACTTCTGACAAGAGCAGAGTGAGTGTTCACACGCCTGTGTGTGTCTCTTCACATGTTCATGTGCTCATGTGTGTGTGTCTCTGCCAGCGAAAGCAGCTAATTTACTGCTTCACTTCCACAAATTCTTCCAGCTGCGCACATCTGCCACAGGCTGCGTTACAGACAGTTTCTGCCTGCTCGACCCTTGAACCCCGGCCAGGAAGCACCAATCATCTCCCCGGTTCATTAGTGGTCTCTAGTGATCTTTCTGTCTCTCGCTTTTGCGGTCTGTGCTCTCAGAGGTCTTGTTCATGTACACTTGACATGTTCCCCAAGGCCACGCCCACTTCTGCTGGCTGCTGCCAATGAGACGGCTTGAATTGTTCATTTGTATTTTGCGGTGATGATGAGTGTGCTAATAACAGCATTTTTTCAGGGATCTGTTTGTTTTTCAACATCATTGACTGACTTCAGGGTGCAATCCAAAACCGCTCAGACACAGAAACCTTGTGAACACGCCACATCCTGACTTCTTCTGAAGTCTTAATAACAAACACTCAGTGGCTAAATGTCACGAAAACTGAGAGAACAAATATCCATGTTTAAATGAATAGAATTTAATTTACTGATTGTTCAACATACACTATATGAAGCATGTTAATGCTTTTTTTTCCATTGTGATTTTAAGTTGATGTCAGTTTGAGTGCATCATTTGCATAATAATTAATAATAATGTTTATGACAAAATTGAGTGACTATGACGAAAAACTTACTGGTAACAAAATGTGCTCCATTTACTTCATGCAAAATATAGAATATCTATTTTTCTTTTGATTGCGGTGAAATATGAGTCGGACGTGTTCCTGACAGGTTTATGAGATTCACCCAGATAAATGTCAATGTCTTCATATGTTCTTCTCCAGGCCTGACACACGTTTGACAGCCGCAGGTACAGACCTGAAATAATACCAGACATGTTTCGTATGATGTTATGAGCTAAGGAAACCTTGAAGAGCCTTTGTTGTTTATAATTACCTTTTTTAGAAAAATGCAAATTTTTACTAAAGGCAGCATGTAATAGAAACATTTAATAATAAGCCCCCATTGTGTTTTTTGTAATTTTATTCCTACTATGGAAAGTCAATGGGGGCTTATTTTAAAGTGAACTATTCCTTTAAAAACAACATGTTACAGCATTTATAACACACTTGCTGAAGTGTGAGTTAAACGGTTTATTTTATTCGAATTTAATGACTTTGCAGATGTCAGGCTATGCCTACATTTATTGTTTTGATATTCCATCAGCCATAGTTATAGCAAAAGCTTAAAAATCATACAGTGATGATGTTTTTTTAGACGAGTCGCACACTATAAGACCAGAAGAAATTGTTTAGCAAAGTTTGGCCTGTAGAAGATACCAGTATCACTGCTTCATGTCCCTCTCACAGGTGCAGTCCTCTGTTGCCGTGGGAACACCTGACTACATCTCTCCAGAGATCCTGCAAGCCATGGAGGACGGGAAAGGGAAATACGGCCCCGAGTGTGACTGGTGGTCTTTGGGGGTCTGTATGTATGAGATGCTGTATGGAGAAACTCCTTTCTATGCTGAGTCGCTGGTGGAAACCTACGGCAAGATTATGAACCATAAGGTGCAAATTCATAGCAGTGTGTGTCATTTGACAATAATGATGTAATACCTTTAATATCATGTGACCAGTTTATTTTTTGAATGACGCCCAGTAACGCAACCTTACACGCTTCTCTGTCCTGTGTTCCCATAGGAGCGGTTCCAGTTCTCCGCCCATGTTACAGATGTCTCGGAGAACGCCAAAGATCTGATCCGAAGGCTGATCTGTAGCAGCGAACACAGGCTGGGTCAGAACGGCATCCAGGACTTCCAGCAGCATCCCTTCTTCTCCGGCATCGACTGGGAGAACATCCGCAACTGCGACGCTCCATACATCCCAGAAGTCAGCAGTCCGTCGGACACATCAAACTTTGACGTGGATGATGACTGTCTCAAAAACACGGTAGGATACTGTACTCGCAACCTGTTGGATCTTTGATCTCGGCTGCGACAGCTTCAAAAATCTCTGTTGTGTTTTTAGGAGGCAATACCGCCTCCTTCCCACACTGCCCTCTCTGGACGCCATCTTCCTTTTGTGGGTTTTACCTACACCAGTAACTGGTAAGACCGCGTGATAAAATTTTTAATAACGACAATAAGTAAAAATCTACGAGACTAGCCGCAACCCTGTTTATGCTCTTCAGTACCTTGTCAGACCGTGGCTGCCTGCAGGGGTCCGAATCTCCTGCGCAAATGGACGTGTGTGTGCAGCGCGGTCTGGAAGACAGCCTGGCCACCGAGGCGTATGAACGACGAATCCGCCGTCTGGAGCAGGAGAAACTGGAGCTCGGTCGCAAACTCCAAGGTCTGACGCACTTCCTCTGCCTTCCACAGACATCTGCTATAAACACAGAAATACCTCAGATTCTTTTTGCAGAATTAATCTGCTTAATGCTTTCCGGAAGTTGTGCCTCTGGCTGGCTGAGAGTTTACATGTCTTCTTGTCCTCAGAGTCCACTAAGGCGGTCCAGGCTTTGCATTACACAAGCACAGACGGACCAGTTTCTGCCAGCGGAGAGTTTGAGGTCCGGGGACTGAAGGAGGAGATCGAGACCCTGAGGAAACAGATCGCAGGTACAAACTGAATGAAAACCGAAACAACATTCGTAATGTGTTAGTTTCTGTTATGATGTACTGCTGGCGGAGTTTCTCACCTTTATTTCGGCTCTTTTGGTCCGGACCAATGGGAAAAATATGATACATTGTAGGTTGGTTCCTTTTCACATCACACTGATCGCTTTGGTCCGAACCGGTTGAAGCGAACCAAAATGCAGACAACATCCACATCGCTCGTTGGCGAGAGAACATATTTCCTAAACTGCTTTTTGAAACGAAATGAACACTGTCAACATCACCTATGATATACGATAACATTAGCCCGGTCAACTGTGATAGCATCAGTCGCATTATTGTTAGCGGCGATGGCGATCTAAACAACATCCTCCGGGTCAACGTCCGGTTTTGTCCCAAGTATATTATCAAGGTCATAGTACCAGAAGAACTTTTACATCCCGCACTTGAACATACTGCTGACGGAGTTTCTTTGCCATAACAATGAAACAATGCTAAACAATGAAAATATTGCGCTGTTCTTGTGAGTTTTCGAAAGTTGCGAAATTTGGTCATCGGTCCAAATTTCTAGGATGTCAACAAACACTTATTATCATTACATTATGCACAGCGCAGTGTAGTGCTTTCTTTTCGAGGTCGGATCACGTTCTCGTTTTAAAGTGACCGAGACCACCTCCACAAGGACGCTTATTTGGTCGGCTTTTGGTGCGCACTCGAGTGCAATTGCTGCATTCACACCTGCCCAAACGAACCGCACCTAGAAAAAAAACTAACTCGATTAGCTTAATGAGTAAGGTGTGAAAACACTCAAAGATTACTACCAAGATTGTCAAATAAATTTAACCCATAAAATGTTTCTCATAGATCTTTTTCTTTCTTCACATGTTTCTCTGATGGCAGACGCAGGACAGGTCCAGCAGCAGTTAGATCAGTCCGGTTCTGCCCGCAGGGATCTTGAAGAATCCTCCAAACAGATTCACTCTCTAGAAAAACAGCTGAAGAACTTGAAGCAGGATAGAGACGATGTGCAGAAGGTGGAACTTTTTTCTTTTAAGGGATCATTTAAACTTGTGCTACACTCCTAACCTTATATTGTGTAGAGTCTGTTCTTATCGTGTATTATGGTCTGTCTCAACCCTGGTAATGTAGAGCCTGCAGGAGTCTATGGAGAAGCAGAAATGTCAGGGTAAAGAGCTGAAAGAGGCCGACAGCCAGAGGAAAGTGGCCGTCCAGGAGTTCAGCGAGGTGAGCGAGAGAGTGACGGAGCTGCGATCGCACAAACAACGTCTCTCGCGACAGCTCCGGGACAAAGAGGAGGAGATGGACGCTCTCAATCAGAAAGTGGAGGCCCTGAGACTGGACGTGCGCAAAGCTGAGAGAGCCAAGAAAGAGGTGAGCGAGAGGAGCGATCGCACGCTTGTATAAGTTCTGGATCCTGATTGGTCGACAGGCTCTAATGCCTGATTCCCTGAGCATCTATGTGTGTTTTGTGCAGATGGAAGCTCAGGCTGAAGAATGGTCCGCCGAGGCTCAGAAGGAGAAGAAGTTGAGAGAACGCAGCGAGCAGTACAGCAGACAGCTGGAAGAGGAGCTGGAGGGAACCAAGGTCTGCACAAATCTGCAGAAACGTTTCTCACTGCTGTATTACAGCAGCAGAAAACTAATCTGTGATGATCTTCTTGTCTCTTGTGGTGGAGCAGCAGAAGCATGTGGGCCGTTCTCCGGGCGTCAGGACCTCAGAGCACAACAAGGAGCTCAGTAAACTACGAGCGGACCTGGACAAGAAGACCGTGTACTATGAGGAAGAGCTGTCACGCAGAGACCTCCAGCACGCCAACGAACTAAAGAACCTGCAGAAAGAACTGCGAGAAGCCGAGGGACGGCAACTCGCTCTGAAGAAAGAGATCATGATGCTGAAGGATAAGGTGGATAAGACCCGTAGAGAGAGGTACTGATCAGTTATTTGACCCTTATTTAAACTAATCATTAAAATTCTTATATGGGGGGTTATACGTGTTTTTCTTTTTTTGTTGCTCATGCACGTATTTGACACGTAAAATCGCAAAAATGAAAGTGTGTGAACAAAAGATTCATTCTATCTAAAAGAGAATGCTCACCCAGATCTGCCTGAAACGCCTCGTGTAAGCACACCCCCACAAATCTATGTCAGTTGGTGGTCTGATTTGACTAATACCGCCCAAATGTATGCTCAAGTAAGGTGTGTGTACCTGTCAGTACAATTGAAGAGGAACCTGATGTTCCAAATATGGTCAGAGGCGTTACATTTCCCTCACACACTTGCAGTATTCCACCAATCACTACACACTGGTAAACTGGCCAATCAGAGAAAAAGAAATACACCCCGTCCCATTTTAGCGAGGGCAAGTTTTTGGAAATGCTTTAACCCAATGGTAAGAAGGAGCTTGACAAGACGTATGCAATATGCAAGCTTTGTAAAGCGAAGAACATTTAACATAAAGACTCACATCGAACACCATCATTAAAGCAAAAGGGAATATATATCACATCGAATTTTGAGGAAGAATCGTTATCAAGTAAACGTGAATTGATTTTTAATCGAACTGTGACCCCAAGAATCGTTATGAATCCAATCGTGAGGTACCAAAAGATTCCCACCCTTAGTAAATACTGCGTTTTTAACCTTAAATCGTGTATACACATTCCATGGCATCTAAAACAAACGATAATATTCGTTTTAGCCGTGCCATATGAGCCTGGTTTCTCCCGAGGTTGTTTTTCTGCATTAATCAATCATTGGAGTTTGGGTTCCTCGCCACAGCAGGGCAGTGTTGGCGTGCTCACAGGGAGACTGCATTTATTTATTTATTAGATATTATTTATTAGAATGATCTTGTTCGTTCTTTAAACACCATGCACTGGGCTGTGTTTTACCATTCTGTGTTTTTTTCTTATTTGCTCCTGTAAAGCAGCTTTGGAACAATGCACATTGTGAACAGCGCTATATAAATAGACTTGAGTAGAATTGAATCATATGCCTCCTTTAAGAGGCTAACTTCTTGAGAATCACAGGAATATTTGTAGCAATTGCCAACAAAACATTATAATCTATTTTTCTGTCATGTCAAAAATCATCAGGATATTAAGTAAATTCATATTCCTTGAAGATATTTTGTAAATTTTGTACTGCAAATATATCAAAACTTTTGTGAGTGCATGCAGCAGAATTGCAAACATAAATGGCTAAAAACACGTCTACAATCACCGTTTGCTGGTGCCCGCTCTTTGGGAATTACCCACTCAAGTTTGGTATCTATGTAAAGTTTAGAATTTCAGCTTTTGGGTTCATTACTCTCCGCAATGTCATTACAGCGGTAAACCCATAGAGAGTGTTCTGTAGAAGAAATCTGTTTTCTTCTTAGCAACAGCCTGCTACAGCGCCTCTGATTAGCAACTTCAAACGTGATTTTTTCAATATTTCGATTTTTTTTGCACCCTCAGATTCCAGGGTTTTAAATAGTCGTATCTCGGCCAAATATTGTCTTGTCCTAACTAACCACTAATCAATAGATTATGTATACTTCTCAATTTCTCAAGACTGGTTTTGTCGTCCAGGGTCACAAATCTCCACCAAAGTTCAGTACATCTCTGAAAGTTTAGACGGATTGACTCTAATGTTAAAAACACAACCAGAAAATTTTCTGGAAACTGTAATGGTCCATCCAAAAACTTGAATACATTATAAATGGGCCTTAAGGAAACCGAATTACAATACCACAAAAAACGTGCCCTGAAATGAAGATGTGTCAGTGCATTGGCATTCTCGTAACTGTGTGTTGAGTGCAATAACCCTGATTTTCAATAAATCATTTTCACAGTCAGAGCGACCGAGAAGAGTTTGAGAGCGACAACAAGCAGAAGTACGAGAGAGAGAGAGTCCTGCTGATGGAGGAGAACAAGAAGCTCTCCAGCGAGCTTGACAAGGTGAACCCCTACACACCGCGACTGGAGATTTATTGGATTGTCGTAACACCAAATTGTCTGTTCTCAATGCCAGAGAAATCATTCATGAGAACACTCAGTTTAGAGAGAAAGACACTTAGCATTGTTGTTTGTGGACTCTCTTCGCAGCTTCATTTAACAGGTGTTCCAGCCTGTTTAGATTTAACTAGGAAGTCAATCAACAACCTACACGTTGTCCTGGAGAACGTGACACTAGTAGTTCATTAATGCAACATTACGTGTTTGTGTAGATGACGTCCGCGTTTGAGAAGCTGAGCTGTAGTAACAGACAGCTGGACGAAGACATGAGAGAACTGGCAGATAAGAAAGAGAGCGTCACCCACTGGGAAGCCCAGATCACTGAAATCATTCAATGGTAAGAAACAACCCCTTCCTGTACAGAACGCTTTCAAAATTCAACCAAATCCCAGTGGATGAACTTTGAAGGCGGAACCATACGCTTATGATTTGTTCAACTCTGGAGTCATCTAGTGGGGATATCAGGAGGTGCAGCACTAAACGGCTGTGTTTATCTCTCAGGGTCAGCGATGAGAAAGACGCTCGGGGATATCTGCAGGCGTTGGCCACTAAGATGACCGAGGAGCTGGAGGGCCTGAGGAGCGCAAGCCTGGGTGCACGAGCTACTGTAAGAATCCTTTTGTTTATTAACATGCTTCTTCATGTTCAATGAATATTTTCCTTAGTATTTTCAATGGTTTTCTAGGAAATGCCGTGGAAGATGAGACGCCTGGCTAAGCTGGACATGTCCGCTCGTCTTGAGCTTCAGTCTGCGCTGGACGCTGAGATCAGAGCCAAACAAACCATTCAGGAAGAGCTGAATAAAGTGAAAGCGTCTCTCATGACCACTGAGTGGTAGGACACGCCTTCTGTCTGATTTAATATCACATCAGTGAAATCGTTTGACAGCACCATTTCATGTTGATTTGAAAATTGTTCTTCTGACATTTGGAAACATATGGACAGAGTAATACATGGATCTGTTATTAGTGTCAGTAACGTGTGATTGGTTCTCTGTGGTCGTATAGTAAGCTGGAGGAATCTGAGAAGAGTAACCAGGAGCTCAACACAGACGTCCAGAGACTCAAACAGGAGATGGAGAACCTGCATGCGTCAAAAGGTAATACACGCGCGTCTCCTGCTGTTTTTTGCATTAGCAAAGTGTACGGTAGTTTTTATTTTGTTTAGGATTTTGTGTTTTTGTTTTTTTCCGTGTGGCGGGTTTATGTTACATATGTTTATGTGTTCCAGGCGTCAAGCACCAAGACTCCCACAATTCCTTTCTGGCATTCCTCAATGCTCCAACCTCTGCACTGGATCAGTTTGATGTAAGTATATGGGTAATTCTGTGAAAATGTCAGCCTTACCACGAAAAAAAATATGTTTTTACCAGCGGTTTCTACTCTGGTAACAGCACAGATTTGAACATTTGGTGGCTGAAATACTCATGCGAGATCTCTCTTCAAATTTGTAAAGCATTTGTTTTATTTTTACTGCATGATTTTTCATAGTCAGGTAAGAGCCATTTTCAGGATTGTCACATCCATAACGCTACATATTCCTCATAAATGCACACATGAATATAAAGTACATATACGATGTTCTATAAAAAGGCATCACTTTTCCATTCATTGGGTATTATTGCTTCAGGATTGTGCTTTTTATTTGACAGAAATCCTACAAAGTTTTTATCGTCTCCCAAAACCGCGTCCTGTTTTGTCACATCCATAATGCATGTTTATTTCCCTTTTTTTATATAATTTGCTGTGAAAACAAGTTCATGCGCAACAGAGGGATAATGGAAGCTAGACATCAACGTTAAAAGCGCTGTCAATATGGATATTTCTCTTAAACAAACGCATCCATTCGCTTCAGAAGACATTTGTTAAGAGCTTTGAGTCGTGTCGAGCAGTTCTTTGATCGATGGATGCACTTTTTGGAGCTTCAAAAAGTTGACGCCCATTCACTCCAATTCTACTGCTTGGAAGTAAAATTATACGTGATATTATTACTCAGACTGCATTTTTCTTCAGGAAGAAAGTCATATTCAATAAGGATGCTTTGAGGGCGGAGTAAAACATGGAGAATTTTGGTTTTGCCTGTGAAATATCCATTTAAGCTTTTGTTGGTCTCTTTCATTTATACATTTTTTTCTCTAAGGATTTACACAGAAACATATCTTTACTTGATTGTTTTTGAGAGTTATTTGAAATGAAAGCTTGTGTATGAGTGTTTATATTATTTGCTCTCTCTCTCTCTTTGGTTTTTTATCAAAGCAAACCTCTGCGAGTGGCTCGGCCGGTAAAGGCAGACACGTAAGCACTTCTTCTGTGGTGTTTGGTTGAGTGGTCTTTCTCCAGCTTTATTGCGTGGCTTATGCATGCCTGCATTTATAAATTGCAAATCCCAAAAAACAGTCCATCAGACATCAACCTCCATCTCACTTGCATTTTTAACTGCGCTTTTGTATTTAATGTATTTAAAATTCTTCAGTGCAAGTGTTTTATGCTGTGTCTGAAATGGCTCCCTCGCTCACTTTTACACTATTCCCTATATAGCGAATGACATTTGAGTCCACTATATGGGGAAGAAGTGAATGAAATTGAGTGAACGACCTGCGTTTGACAGTTCTATTGCGGACATTCGACATAACGGTAATATTACACTTAATGGATTGCTTAATAAAATGGTGAAGTTCATATTAATCTTATTTGTCACGTTTTCGTATAAGATTTAAATAGGGATGCACCGATGTACCGGCCGCTATCGACCGATATGGGATTCATTTAACACCATCAGTATATCGGCAATAGCATTAAAAAGTTGTCGATCTGCGTGTGGTTTTGTGTACCTTACTGTAGTGTTCTTTTTAGCATCTGTTAGACGCGAACACACAAAGTGAATCAGCGCTGCTCTAACAGAGTTTACCTCAGGCGCACTTTACCGTTTCATTTGAGTGAAGCTGCCGTCAAACTTTGCGGCCATGCGTCCATTTTAAAGTCCAGTTAACCACATGACAAAACTGTAAAACTTGTAATTAAATGCAAGTAGACTTAAAACAGCAAAAGAAAAAAAAAGATCTAAGATACTGGTTCATATTAACAGAGTTGTACACCACAAAAATAAAAGAAAACACAGAATCAAGAAAAATAAAACAGAATTTAGGAAAGAAATAAAACTGATTTCATAGGTCCCTAGTGTATTAATTAACTGTATGGAGGCAATGAGTTGGATGTTTGAATATCCAATGTTTTTCTCTGAGTAAAATAACTACTGTTAATAGCAACAGCACAGACTTTATTTAAATTTAATTCAAATTTGACTTAAAGAAATATTTGATAGCAAAACTCACCTGTGAAGATTGTCATGTTATCTTGTTGTATTTTTATCTTAACTTACATTTAGGCACATTTACACTTGTGCCTCTCTTTAAATGTTAAATGGATCCAATTCATGTTCAGTAAAATGAATTGAATGCAAAAAAAACTGCTAGTATTGTGTAGTAATGTATGCAATTGATCAATATCGGTATCGGAAAAAAATAACCCCCAAAAAATCCTATCGGTGCATCCCTAGTTATTAATAACGAGAACAAAACAACTGTTTGTCACGTTTATGAACTTTAAAGTTTTTATTATGTTTCAAATAAAGCACCACTGTCTATAACATTCATTTAATCTGTTTATTCTCCAAAACACGACAATAACTGTCAACAAGAACAAACACAAGTGAGTAAAAGCGCATTGGTGGCATAACTGTCATTGAATGTAGGACAGGTAGTAGTTCAATCTGGTTTCGGACACCACTGCAAAATGCCAGACACCCAATATAGTGCACTTAAAGGAGATGGTTTCAGACACAGACTTAGTCTGCTAAATGACATCATCAGTTTTTAAATAGGAGACCTTGCGGTGCCGTGACGTTTATGTTTGTTGTCTTCTCCAGTTTGCTTTTGCTTGGGCAGACTCTCATCTCAAAGATTTCATTGAGTTTTTGTGCTGTCATCCTGCTGGGTCTTATGTTGTTTTTAACCTTTGGCGTGTCTTAGAGACATGTTTTCAAACTGCATATGTAACTCCACATATTCCAAATGTGATACTTATGCTTACAAAATGTCATGCATTTGACTGGGATGGCATGGATGTAAGTGATGCTGTGACTATGTATTGTAACATGATGCACGATGTGTGGCGTTGCAGCTATGATTTGTTTCCTTTTCAAACTTTAATCTCATTTTCCCAACAGATCGACTCCATGGATAACTTCAGTATGTCCAACACGCCTTCATGTAAAGATGATGGACAGTCCCAGGTCACGTCCCACTCTCGATCGCCCTCGACCACCAGTGACGTGGAGCCCCAAGAGGTGATTTTTACCCCCGACCCTTACAGGGACACTCTCTGTTCCAAACAAAGACATAAATCTACATATGTAGCTGCTTTTTAGGCATATAAAATGAAATCTCATAATCATGTTTAACACTGAATAGGCAAGAGCCATGTGAAGGGTGAGTCATGTTCACCATATTAATGTGCAACGGTTGAGAACATTAGTTTAACATAATCACCTTGTGCACAAACTACTCAAGTAAGCACAATACTCGCTTCCATAATGCAGTATTTTTCAAAGGTTTCTACTGGGGTTGTTGCAGTGTATTGTGGGATTGCCTTAGCTGTGAAGGTTGATGCTCCTTGAGAATTTAGCCGAGAGATATCTTAGATTATTTTGCTACATACTTTACAAAGTGTCGATGATGCCTAAAAAGGCTTTCTGTGTAGATTTTGGATCAGAGATGAAATGTCCTCGTGCAGAAAAAATATTGTGAGCCGACTACAGATGTAAAATGACGGTTTCTGTTTGGAGGTTCAGCACTGTTGTGACTGTTTTCTCAGCAGGTGGATCGACCGCAGCCAAAAGCACAAACTCCATCGACATACAGCAGCTCAGAACGCAACACTCCTAAAGTACATTAATCACTCTTTTATCTCCTCTATTGATATCAGACGCTTGACAGTTTTCATGTCCATTGAATGTAAGCTGTTTGCTTCATAGCACCTACTCTCTTTTTGTAGCCAAAGGCGCATCAGTTTATTGTGAAGTCCTTCACTACAACCACTAAATGTAGCCAGTGCACGTCTCTGATGGTGGGACTCATCCGACAGGGCTGTACGTGTGAAGGTAAGGGGTCACCATGGAAACAGCTGAGGTTGTCATGGAAATGATGTTATTATTGGAAATTCATCTGGTTCTTTATCTTCTCCTGCAGTCTGTAACTTCTCGTGTCATGTGACCTGTGCGGATAAAGCCCCCGCCGTGTGTCCTATTCCACCGGATCAGACCAGAGGACCGCTGGGTATCGACCCACAGAAGGGCATCGGCACGGCCTATGAGGGCCACGTTAGGGTAAGAAGTTGCCCTTACGATGTGAAAGAAATGTTGTTTTAGTCTTCTATGTCTGATTCAAGACGTTGTCTTGCAGGTTCCAAGGCCTTTGGGTGTGAAGAAGGGCTGGCAGAGAGCCATCGCGGTGGTCTGTGACTTCAAACTCTTCCTGTATGATCTCCCAGAGGGCAAAGCTGTTCGGCCTGGTGTTGTGGTGAACCAGGTCATTGACATGAGGTCAGGATGAAGGTCTCAGATGTTTCTGATGCTCATGAGTGTTTGTATGACGTCTTATGGTTTGACTGTCTCTGTTGCAGGGACGAGGAGTTCTCAGTTAGCTCAGTTTTAGCATCTGATGTCATTCATGCCAACAGGAAGGACATTCCCTGCATCTTTAGGGTGAGTTACACATGAGTGTACACTATAAATTGAATCATGTCATGTAAGGCTACATGTTTTTCGACATACAGTGTGATACATGTTTTTAGTTTTCTTTATTATAAAAATGATCAGTACATATTGTCTAAATTATTATAATGAATGCGATATTATAAATATACTGTACATATAAATAAATTAATAAACAACACATTATTAAATTATATTATAATAATAGTAATAGTAATAATTTGTATTTTATTATATTGCATCTTTGTATTTTAAATAAATTAATGAATGCATTAAAATCTTAAATAATACATATAAATATAGGAATAAATAATTTCATATTAAAATAAAATATTTAATATATTTTTTGTATTTTTTTTGTATCTTTGTATCTCAAATAAAAATGTTTTATAAATACAACAAAACATAATTATTATTATAAATGCAATATAATCAATATGTTATAAAAAATATATAAATAAAGGATGAAATATTAAATTGTATAAATATTACATATAATAATATTAATATTTTTGTATTTTAACACTCATGTTGGTTTTGTTAAGTTTATTGTTGGTTGACCTTTGCTATTGTGTATTGTTTATTGTTATACCATATTTGTACTTTTTATTATACAAACCATGTACAGAATATTGTATATATTGTCTTAATTATTATTTGTTATGCCCCTCTATCCCTGTCTTTCTTGTAAGGAAAAAATAGAATAAAGAGTTTAGTTGTAGCAAGGAACAGAGATATTTTAATATTTACATTTTAAAACTAGAGATCTTTGTATAACATATGTTGTATGTATTGTATTACATGTGTATATGTATATTGATAATGTGATGTTGGTTGCAGGTGACCGCGTCGTCCTCCAGCCGGCAGAAATGCTCCTTCTTAATCCTGGCAGACAGCGATCAGGAGAGAACAAAGTGGGTGGGGCTTCTGAACGAGCTACATCGCCTCTTAAAGAAGAGCAAACTGAAGGAACGCTTTGTTTATGTGCCTAAAGAAGCGTATGACAGCGCCCTGCCTCTCATTAAATCTACACAATCTGCTGCTATTATAGGTACAATACAACACTTTACATCAGACTAAAGCACTTCAGCGGACACGTCTTAAATCGAACAAACCTGATTCATTAAAATGTGACGCTTTTCTTTTCAAAGCGACTTAAATGAGACAGTGTAACCTATTTTGCGTTTCTTTATAAAACGCTTTGTGTTTGTTTTTTACGTCAGATCATGAGAGGATAGCGCTGGGCAATGAGGAGGGCTTGTATGTTATTCATGTTACCAAAGACGGTGAGTTAAACTTCTGTGTTTACTTATAAAATCTGCATTCTCTAGTCACAGAAAACACAGTGGAGTTATTTTTTCTTTGTCAATCACAGAGATCATCAAGGTAGGAGACAATAAGAGGGTCCATCAGATCGAGCTGATTCCCTCCGAGCAGCTCATCGCTGTGATATCGGGCCGGAACGGTCACGTGCGCCTCTACCCCATGGCGGCCCTGGACGACCGCGAGACCGAATTCCACAAGATAGCCGAGACCAAAGGCTGCCAGACTTTGGTTTCCGGCACGATCAGACACGGCTCTCTCACCTGTCTGTTTGTGGCCATGAAAAAAACCGACAAGGTGATGTTCTTCGAGCTCAATAAGAGTAAAACACGTCACCGGAAGCTCTGGGACATATCGGTCCCCGGCACGGTGCAGTGGATGGGACTGCAGGGCGAGAAGCTCTGCGTGGGGTTCCCTTCCGGGTTCGTGCGATATGACCTGCAGAGAGACGGAGCTCCTATCAGCCTCCTCCATAAGGACGACCGCACGCTGGGCTTCATCGAGCATCTGAACCTGGACGCGATCTGTGCCGTGGAGATGTCCCACAAAGAGCTGCTCTTGTGTTTCAACAGCATCGGCGTGTACGTGGACTGTCAGGGCAGACGCTCGCGTCAGCAGGAGCTGATGTGGCCGGCCACGCCCACTGCTTGCCGTAAGTGACGCTCCGCGACTGATTTGAAATCCTAAAATGCATCGCTCTCATGTTGGTTAACTTCGTTTTCCAGGTTATAGCGCACCTCATCTGTCAGTGTATAGTGAGAATGCGGTGGACATATTCGACGTCAACACTATGGAGTGGATTCAGACCATGCCTTTGAAAAATGTACAACTCATTTTTGTCAAACTGCATACTACCAAATATTGACGAGGCGTGTTCACCTGTGTGTTGTTTACGCTGTGTGATGTTTGTGTGTTCTGCGTTTAGGTTCGTCCTATGAACGCTGACGGCTCTTTGAACCTGCTGGGGTTGGAAACAGTACGTCTCATCTACTTCAAAAACAAGACTGCAGGTGAGACACGCCCTTCTGCTGTTTCTCTGAGCGCTCCTGCTCAGATTGATTTAATCCTTCAGGGTACACTTAAATCAGTCACGTTATTGCTTTGTAACATTTGAAAAGTCTTGGATATGACAGCTGACAAGTCTGGACATGGAAAATGACTCAATTTAATAAGGGTTACATCTTTACAATAATATCAGGATCTTTCTTAATAAAGACGACTTATAAAATGACATTTAAAGGTGCAGCGGGTGATTTTTTTGGAGGATCTGTTGACCGAAATGCAATATGATATACATTACTATATCTTCAGAGATGTATAAAGACCTCACATAATAAAACGTTATGTTTTATTATCTTAAAATTAGTTATTTCTATCCAGTATCTACCTCAGGTCCCTTACATCACCATGTTGTTTTACAGAAGCCCTAAAAGGACAAATTGCTCTGCAGAGCGCGTTTCGTAAATACTTTTCTCCCCTCGGAAAACGTGGAGACATCTTAGCTCTCGGTCAGGTCCTGTAGTGCTTCGAAAGTAAAGGAGCGGTGGAGTGAGCCGTTTGTTACATTTCACAAGCTCACCACTAGATGCCGCTAAATTTGGACCTTGAATAATAATTTAAAAACAATCATAATTTGGTCTAAAATGCATAAAAACCATCAGTGCTCACGCAGGTGTGATGTAACCCTGTTGTGTGATGTTGTTGCGTGATGATGTGCAGAAGGAGATGAGCTGGTGGTTCCAGAGACGTCTGATAACAGCCGCAAACAGCTGGTGAGAATCATGAACAGCAAACGCCGCTTTTCCTTCCGCATACCCGAGGAGGAGAGACTCCTGCAGCGGAGGTGATCTTAAACATGAGAGTGAGAAATGAAGTTAACGCCGCATCGTAAACGGAATCTAGAGAAGTGTAACCGAGTTTGTTGTGTTCCTCAGGGAGATGTTGCGTGACCCGGCGATGAGGAATACGTTGATATCAAACCCCACCAACTTCAACCATGTGGTTCACATGGGCCCCGGGGACGGAATCCAAATCCTGAAGGATCTGCCAGTGGTAAGAGCTGCCGTCTCCTCTCACATCTTCCTCCTGTATCTCCACGCTTCCATCCATCTGAGCATCTTTTTATTTAGGCTGTTGTTTCACCTGTGGTTTAATGTGGGATTTGATTTGACTTTATATAGACAACATGAGATGCATAAGCCTTCACGATAGACATTTCATGGAAACAATTGTTTGTTTTCGTTAGATTCAAATATTTTTCAGTAAATGAATGCTTTCATGTTGTCTTGTGAATGACTTGAGCTCTTTGTTTATTTTGTCTTTATTTACGCTGTTATTGAGCGCCCTCGCATGCGTCCATATTCTGTTCTGTTCTTCTTCATTTCTCCACACTGCCGTAGCCTGGTTCTCCTCTCCCCTCACCTCGTCTGCACCTTATCTCCGCTCCTACCCTCTTTGAGCATGTCCATCACATGACCGTCACCTCTGCAGACCACTTCCTGTCCCGGGACTCCGCCCACTGCCCGTCCCTCAGCTCCGCCCCCGGGACCCCCGCTTCCATCTGCTCTCTGGTAGGAGCAGAGAATGACACACGCACACGCTCACGCTCCATCTGTTCTCGTTAGAAAATGAATGTGAAATTGATGGCCTCATGCATTAGCTCACATTCAATCTGTGTAAGCAAACCGACTGGCTGCTCTCAAGTCCCTGTGTGGCTTCGGTTATTCCTGCTTTACAATCTGTCTGCTTCTCTGCATGCCAAATCTCCTCTGCCTCCATCCATCTCCAGATCTCACTGCTGTGTAGAAATAGTCTGTTGGTTCAGTTTCTCACATGCCCATAAATACAAAACAAGCTAAATAATCTGTTTTTGACTCATGGTGTCTTCAGAACGTGCGTCCACCGGAGAGCCGTGGCGTTCTGGGAGCATCCGTCAGTATCCCCTCCATCAGTAAAACCAGACCCGAGCCGGGCCGATCTATGAGCACCAGCTGTGGACTGGGCACACGTGAGTACCGACGTGCTTTCACGTAGCTGTTGTCTTAACAGTGATAGAATGTGATATATCACTTGGGTTGGGAATCGAGAACCGATTTCATTTTAGAACCAAATTTCAAAGAACCGGGGATTTGATAGGAGGCGCGCATTTCGGTTCTGTTTATCGACTTTTCAATCACTCGCGAACGGCAATGAGCATTTTACCGTTGTATCCGTCTGCCAGGAACAGCGACAAGGACATTATCTCATTACACACATGCGCAGTTCATTATTGAGTGTATATGTGTTTATGAATTATTAATTCAATCACTTTTTAAAAATGAATTAATTCAGTATTTTATTCACAAATAATTGTTTAGATAATGGACGTTCTAGCAACAGGATGCTATATATTTTATGTTGTATTTTTGTGTTAAACTTAAATAGTTTGGGTTTGTAATTGCTTCTGATTATTCCTTAATGGACGAATTGTCACAGTTAACAGTTACAGCATACTGGTTACAGCCTAAATGTGGCAAGAATAAAAGGTAAAAACTGTCTCTTTAAGTATTTGCTATTTTTTTTCTCTCCCCCAAAAAATATTGGAATTAGAATAGAGGTTTGATAAGAACTGGATTCGATAAGCAAAATCGGAATCACTAAAATTAAAACGATACCCAACTCTATTTATCACGGAGCGTTTGTTGGATCCAGGGCTGTGTTTTCCATTGTGGGGGCCCTAAGCAAAGTCAAGATCTGAGGCCACTTGCACACTAAAAAAAAGTTTTGAATTGTACAACATTAATATTGAATATTTGGATGTAGTGAGAAATATATAACCTGGATTTATTTGAATTTGAACCGCACAACAGCACACAAAATTGTTAAAAGTTTGGTATGGGAATAAACATTCTTTGTTTTGCATTCATATATTTGATATGTGTGCTTCATGCACAAAACTTGCTTGTTAACATGCATAATGGTTGTATATTAGTATACACTCACCTAAAGGATTATTAGGACACCATACTAATACTGTGTTTGACCCCCTTTCGCCCTCAGAACTGCCTTAATTCTACGTGGCATTGATTCAACAAGGTGCTGAAAGCATTCTTTAGAAATGTTGGCCCATATTGATAGGATAGCATCTTGCAGTTGATGGAGATTTGTGGGATGCACGAAGCTCCCAAAGATGCTCTATTGGGTTGAGATCTGGTGACTGTGGGGGCCATTTTAGTACAGTGAACTCACTGTCATGTTCAAGAAACCAATTTGAAATGATTGGAGCTTTGTGACATGGTGCATTATCCTGCTGGAAGTAGCCATCAGAGGATGGGTACATGGTGGTCATAAAGGGATGGACATGGTCAGAAACAATGCTCAGGTAGGCCGTGGCATTTAAACGATACCCAATTGGCACTAAAGGGCCTAAAGTGTGCCAAGAAAACATCCCCCACACCATTACACCACCACCATAATTACATTAATGAGAAATTGAACAGGTGTTCCTAATAATCCTTAAGGTGAGTGTATATAAAGCACATATTAATGTCTTATTCTACATCCCTTAAATCCTACCCAATACCTTAACCTAAAAACTACCCTATAAGCAGTATTGAGGAGTTTATTGGGGCAAAAGTCGTAGTTAATATTAAGTAAATGGTGAGAATTGGCTGATAAATTATCAAGCGAGACAGACGTGTGTGTTATAAGGTGTGTCTGGTGCAGCGTACGCAGGCCAATCGTCGTAAAAGCAATCATCACATTTTTGAACTGCTTGTGGACACTAGGGGCCCTGAGCAGTTGTGTGGTTTGTGTAGTGGTTAACAGCGCTACTGGTTGCATCTTATTATCATCTTGATGTGTGTGTTCCATATTTTAGGCTCCTCCTCTCAAAACGGCAACGCGCTGAGACGTGACTTTCCCGTCAGTAACTACGGCTCCACCAAGCGTCAGATGACGTCACCCTCCGATGGTTCACTGTCGTCTGGAGGAGGAATGGACTGCGGTGGAGACGCCCCCCTCTCCCAGTTTGATAGAGAGGTCAGTACCAGCAGAAACCTGTCAGAAACACCGCCTTAAAGATCGACACTGAAACACAACCGATCTTGGTTATGGTTTATTTTCTCCAGATCTTCATCCAATCAGATCTGAGTTGAACTACTACAATTATAAAGAGAATCTTTTTTATTTATTTATTGAAATCACACTGACCTGTGTCTTGGAAACTTTAGAAGTGGTGATGATAAATCTGTCTGGCAGGATTATATGAGGAATACTGTCATTATTCAGTCTCTTTCCATTAGAAAAGTTTTACTGTTTTGAGATTCCGGTGTATTTGCTCCTTCATTGTCTAATGTTTCGTGAGTTATTTAAAGCCGCGGTCACACTTGACTTTTCGTTCCATTGACTTCCGTTCATACGCACACAAATGCGTCAGACCTGAAACGTCCGTCTAAATATATTTTGCATTTCGTTGCGTAGCAAACTTCCAGTTTCATGAACTCTGACCTGCGAATTTGCGACACGTGTGTAGCGTGATACCGATAGAAGATCAAACGTCACAGGTACAGAAATGTAAAAGATGGAGGAACCGCTGTCGGTCATTTCCGGCACCGTCCGAAAGAATTTCACTCGTTCAAAGTCAAGTCTGACGCCGGCATAACATGCGAGTTGACCTTCAGACTGCTGCTAACAGGTAACGGTTTCATCCATGCAGTTTTGTGCGTTCGCTTTTGGCACTTTCTGCGTTTTGCTGATCACGGCTGTAACACACATTTAATAATGAGCATCACGAGTGTGTTACGCAGTCTCCCATTTCACCTGGCAGAATGTGTTTGGAGGGTGTTCATCCGCTCTGTGTCACGCTATGTGCATGTGTTGAGTGTGTGTGAAGTGGCACTGTATCCACAGAATGAGAGATCTGGACACACACGTGTGTAATGATGTGTGGGTGATGTGTATCAATCTCTTTAGTGCCGTCCCGTATCACCCACAGAGAAGACACCTGATCTGAAAAAGGCTTTAAGGAGCCTACTTAGTAAAATAAAGGTAAACTCACACTCACAGCAGATGCGTGATCTCCCTGTTCAACAATGTAGCTCACGCTCAGATTGTGTAGGAAGGGATTGTGTTGTGTAGTTGGTGGCGGTGAGTTTGCTGGCTTCTGGTGTAGTGTTTAGTGTTAGTAATGAAAGGATTCTCGTGCTGGCGACTGGAGTAAATGATGTTAAGCAGTCATGTGATAAGCTCTTCCTGACTGGAATTCATTATCTCTTATGAGTTTATGAGCATTATACAGGCCATTGACAACCTTGTTTATGATAATAGCTATTAGAAATCATTAGGAAACTGACCTTACAAACCATGCACTTAGAAAGTGTATCATTTAAATGAAATGCTTATTACAGTTTTACAGTATATTACATTTTTAAACCATTTTAAAGTCATTAAAAATAATTGGTTTAAATGAATAAAAAATAATCAAATTAAATTCAGTGTAAATTAAATACATTTAATAAAAATCTTCATTTAAATGCTAATAAAACTTATTTAGCTAATAAAACTAAATAAAGGTAGGACTATACATTAATTTAAAAATATTAAAACTTCATTATGATCATTTATTTAAATAATTAAAAATAATAAAATTAAATGCAGTGTATATTAAATACATTTAAAAAATAAAATAATTTAAATGCTGATTAAATGAATGTATTAATATACATTAAATTATAATATTAAAACTTCATTTAAGATCATTAATTAATTTGTTAAAATAATGAAATTAAATACAGTGTAAGTTAAACTAATTAAAAACTAATTTGCTTATATGATATTATATGTAAAAATGATTCAACACACAGTAAGTGCAAGTTTGTTGCCAATTGCTTTTGGCATAGAGATGATAGGAAATATTTCTGATATCTCATTAAACTTTTGTTATTATTACAATTGAGGTGATCATATATTTTTTATATAAATGTTCATTTTAATTTAATATAAGTGGCAAATGTACAACCAGCATTTGAACACAAAATAACCCATTCAGACTGATACAAGACCTGATCATCCTCAGGATTTATTCTGTGATACAAGTAGTTGTACTTTTGGGTTTTTTGTAAATCATTTATAATTGGCGTATTCCCTCGAACCCATGACCTTGCTGCGGACAGTGCCGTGCTTTCCTAGTTAAGCCACAGACAATTCTTCATGTCATGAATGTTCTAACTTTTCTGTGTCTTTAGGATTCGGACTCGCCGCGTCACTCCACTGCCTCCAACAGCTCCAACCTGAGCAGCCCGCCCAGCCCGTCCACACCAAACAAGAGCAAGACTCGGTCCCTGGACCGCAGAGATCACCTCGACTGGGAGACATGAGAGGTACACCCCCCCCCCCGGACTGTTACGCAACGGCCAAGAGTCGACTCCTTAAACAACATCCTCCCACACACCACAGGTGTGCGTCTGTGTGTGGTGTTGTGTGCACATGATTCTGCGAGACGAGATCACAGTGCACCTTACAAGCCTGTTACTGTTGACCTACTTTTCCTTCGTCTGTGACAGATCGGGATTCCAGACCACTGAGTTTCATTCGCTCTCCTTTCACCCCAGATCTGCACGGGGTCAGAAAAGCTTTAACGTCCATTTATGTTAAGTGTGCCTCCTTTTACAAAAAGCGTACGAAAGAAATCAGACACTTTGTTATCGGGGATCAAGGAAAACCGTTCCTAGCATTCCAGTCTGTGATGAATTGTAAAGATTTATGTAAGAAACCCAACAGCTAGAGCGCCCCCCGGCTGTCACACTACAGCGTAACACCACCTCTGTCCTCCAGTGCCATACTGACCGTCCCTCGCAAAGCTCCCATTATTCTGAGTTCAGTCATGTAAATAGAGTTAAAGTAGAGTATAATATATAATGAAATCACAACACTATTCTGTTGCTAAAGAAGCGTGAGAAATCTTTTCTTGTATTGTCTGTGTCAAGATTTTGTTTTTATTTATCAATATAAGCGTTCTTTTATACTTCTGTGTGATTCCACTGACACGAGGAGCTAAAATAATGTGCGGGGGGAACACTAAACAAACATCAGCTCTCATTCACGAAACAAAAGAACCAATCGTTCTCAGTCATTTTCCTCATTGAATGTGATGTCCGCAGGGCAGCGGCGAGTGATTTACACAAATCCTTCTTCTGGTGTTTCATGAATGAGAGCCATTGTGTGCGGCTTATGAGAAAACAATGTTGTAAAATACATATTATACAGACGCATGTACAGTTACACATGAACGTAAATAAGCTGAATGTAACAGAATCACTGCAAGCCTTTGTTGTTTCTTCCTCTGTTACTGAAGCAATAATGCTGTTTCCAAAGAGTTTTGTTAAATAATTATTTGTGTTTGTATTATAATTCTTTTAGTATTTAGGTTTTTGGTGTTTTAAAGGGGTTTGTTTGTTTGTTTTTTCTAAGAACCAAACTTTGCCTACATGAGTAGATAGCATGTAATGTAGTTTCAGAAAGCGTGGCATAAGATCACCAGATGAAGCTCCACATTCAATAAGCTCTGATGTTTGACTCACCGGTGCACGCGGGCGGCTCACAGCGGCAGGAGAGAAGGTCATTCAATATTGACACTGATTTAGAGAGAACGTACAGTGATGGTGCTGTATTCATGTCAGAAAACTCCCCTGGATGTCAAAATACCTCAAATCACAGAGTCAAACCATCACGAATATAACCTCAACTGAGTCTCAACAGCTTTCACTGGTTTCAGATACAACATTAAAAGAGAAGTTCACTTTCAAAATAAAAGTTCATGATCATTTATTCACCCTCATGTCATCCAAGATGTTTATGTGTTTGTTTCTTTAGTGGAAAAGAAATGAGGGTTTTTGATGAAAATATTCCAGGATTTTTCTCCATATACTGGACTCCAAACGGCTGAAGGTGAAAATGACAGTTTCAGTGCAGCTTTAAAGGGCTTTAAACCACACCAGACCATAAATATAGGTCTTATCTAGAGAAACAATCTGTCTTTTAAATATATATATATATATTTATTTTCGACTAAAGAAACAAATACATAAACATGGGGGTGAGTAAATTATCCTATAGATGTATTTTGAAAGTGAACTACTCCTTTAAATCAAGCGTTTGAGTTCAGCAGACAAACCGCTGCTTGTGATTTATCTCACATCTGAATCATTTGAATGAAATTACAGTCGTTCTTCTGAGGGCATCTGCAGATCCAGACCTGTAATCTCAACACTGTTTATTAGTCCAAAATGTTCCAGGTTGTTCCTTAAAGTGATACTTTAATTAACATTTAAAACAGAGTCTTATTTACTTAACCGTGTGCCATTCTTAACCCAAAATCATGTTTTTTTTTCCTCTAAACACAAAAGCTGGCTCTTATTTTTATTCAGTTTAATGATGTAATGTAGTGTAAAATGCACGTGACATGACTTGTGCTTAAGTTTATTATAGTTCAAATGCTTAATATTATATGACCAAATGAAAAATATAATAACATGAAAAACACCAATTAACACAATAAAGATAAGAGGTTTTCAAAAGACAATCTTGTTTGAGGAATATGCAGAAATGTAATTATTCAACATTTTCTATCACCTTTTGTGTTTTATTGGTGATGAAAACCTCACATGGGTTTAGAATCACGAGGTTAAGTAAATATTGAAGGTTTTTTTTTCAGTTTATTTTTACTGTGATGCATGCAGAAATCTAAATGATCATGTGGATTGATGGACATTCATGTACAGAGATGATGTGTTTGAGACCTGTGGTCATACGAACGGCTTTTCCAGAACTGATTCTTGTATTTCCAGCGTTTCCTGTGTTTTATTATTCAAACATTATGAAAGCATCACTGTGGACCACTCCTGAAAACATGGCACATCTTTACGATCCCTCTCGCAATCCGTGTGGTATTTGGGAACTTTAGTTATACTTTGTGGTGTTATTCTGTGATCATATTCATCCGATAATTCATAATGCAAGTTAAGATCGTGGAGGTTGTCTTTTTAATAAGGTTGTAACGGGTTGGAGAGAATTTGCCAGGGTTATGGTATTAACATGAACAGGAAACCTGTTTGAAATGTTTCTCAGGTATGTCAGAAGAACCAATGATTTTTTTCTATCGCTTGGAGGAATTGTGTGTTTTTATCATTAGGACTGTTACAACAAATAGATGAATTAATAGAGGGGAGGTGCCTTAGTTTTTTAGGTGCGTGTGAACCTGTTCTGATGAGAACGATGACTTGGTGATTTCAAGACACGTCACAGTCGTGGTTCACAAGAGTTTTTTTTTTTTCCCCCTTTGCAGTGAATTGCTGTTTCATATCATGCTGTTGTATTTTTTTGTAAGAATCTGTACAGGTTTGCATGGCACAGGTGTAATCGTGACTGTTTTTAAGATTTCCAGACTGGTTTTATGTGTTTATTTTCTGGACCTGTGTGGTGTCAATGATTGGGATGTGACAGAATTATCCCATAACTGCAATGTAAACTGTTTTCATTTTCCTTCGTTTGCACAGACGTATTTAAGGTGACATATTTGTATTGGTTTCGGACATCACTTTTCACATTCTCTGACTGATATTTTAATAAAATGGGAAACTGTTTTGAAGTGTTTTAGTAAGATTCATTGAACATGCATATGAACAACAACAACTGTGCCAAGAAACACTGGGCCGTCATTATCACGTTTAATTCAATCAAATGATGAATGTATCTGCAATTATAAAACGGTCAGTTCTGGTCCTTGATTCTGATTGGCTGAGCGGAGTTCTAAGCCATTATAAAATACCCCGATATATAACGGCTGACCGCACCACATAGCCTAAATAGCTTTTCATTTACTTTATTTAATGAAACCTTGCTAAGCATATGGCGTAACAGTTTTATAAAAGCAATAAGCCCCGCTAAGCCGTGTGTTACAGTGCATTTTACTCCGCTTCGCGTCGTGCCTAACAACGCCCCTTAGCTGTTATAAAATGCACTGTAACCCACGGCTTCTTGGGGCTTATTGCTTAATTATATCACATCGAGCTTATATAACCACTTAAAAAACGGAAATGCTTTTGTAAACCATGATGGGAATTTACTTCAAGTCTACTTTAAGCAGTATAAGGTATATTTCAAGTATGAAAATAAATACCGACATCGGAACATAGTAGCCAAGTATACTTCAAGTGCAAAATTAATCAACTGTATGATAAGTTCACTTAATGTATGTTTAGGTAACTTTACAACCGTGAAGAGCTGTTATACTGTATTCTATTGTTCCCAAAACAATAACAATAAAGTTTTATTCTTTTCACTATTCTAGTTTACTGAGTGCACTTTCATCAATTAAAAATCTCCTAGAAGTTTTAAACCATTAAACTACCAGCATACGGTGTTGGCCAATTTAGACATATGCAATAAAACTAATGTAAAACCTATTTTTTTTTGTAAAGGTATTTACCGTAATACAATGCAATGGTATGTTATTTGGTAGTTAAATAGTGAGTGTGTGAATTAAAAGACGGTTTATGTCGGAAATTTGCATGGAAATTTAAGATCCAGCTAAAAAATAAAGATGATGAACATCCTAAGTAAAACACATTTTTACTCAGTCATGTATATACTGTGGAATAAAAGCTATCTGGAAATCAAATATCATAAAAAGTCACACAGCAATTAAAAAAATATATATTTATTTCTGTTCAATTTTATTGGACAATTTGTCTCCTTGGAATTATAAGGTATCTGACGTTTTTGTCCAAATTGAGTTTTTCACATATTCTTATTCCATGACGACTTATTTACATTATGTGATGTTTTTCTTTACGTCGTGTACATTTCGGGACTATTTTAAAAAAAACAAAGGTTTTATCTACAATGTCAATTGGAATGCAATGTATGGAATGCAAATTGAATGTATTTATGTCCTGAAATTGATCAATGTATATACTATGCGATAACAAATTCATACATTTAAATGACAATGCGCATAAAAAAAATCATATGTTTTATACAAAAGTTTTATTGAAATCAGGCATGATGATAAAACTGGATATAATGTCTTTTCAGGTTAAACATTCGACAGATAGCCACGGTTAAAGTGCTCTGTATTTTCCAATCTGAAGGCGGCATTCTAGAAAGTTCACAAGATGAATTCAACATGAAGATCAAGTGTGCTAGAGAGAGCAAAGGCAAATGGTACAGCAGAAGCAGTAACAGCTATTCAAAAGTATCACAAAAGTCACACATTCAGGCACCAAGAACCACTGAAATCTCCTTAAAAGTAAACGATTATTTGCATGTATTTATTTACAAACATATTTTCTGTTAGATAAATGTAGTCAAACACAAGTGGAGCGAAACTGTGTAAATAGTTCAATGACGCATTATGTAAACAGTTGCATTCAAGGCACCGGAAAATAAAAATGCATTGAACAGAAATGAGCCTCACTTGTGTTTCATGAATGATGCCTGAAGTGTTGAAACACAGTTTGAGCATTTCAAACCGTTTTCACAAGCTTTGGGTGCAAAAACACAGCATTAGCCCGAAGCAAACTGTAGAATGACATCAGACGAAAGCACCAATCACAAAGAATCCTGCGTAAGACTTCTGTACACATGAGAAACAGTCAACAACAGGAGGGGATAGTTCACCCCAAAATAAACATTCTGTCTTCATTTATTCACCCTCATCCTTGTTTAAAACCTGTATATGAGTCATTATTCTGTGCAACACAAAAGAAGATATTTTGAGAAATGTTTCGGTGGTTTTGTGTTCATACAATGGGTCAATTGGTGTCAAAGTTGTTTGGTATCTGACATTCTTCAAAATATCTTCTTTTGTGTTCTGCAGAAGAGAGAAAGTCATACAGGTTTGGAATGACGTGAGGGTGAAAAAATGATGAAAGAATTTCCATTTCCAGGTAAACTGTCCCTTTAGATTGAATATAAAGCCGATGATCTGATGAGGTAGGCCGCCATCATGGAGACGGCTGGACAAAGCACATCAGGTCTCTGTGAGGAGCATTCAGTACTTCTGATGAGTCAACATTTGACCAAAGTCTTTGTCAGAATGAAGTATAGCTCGCCAGAGGCTGCTAAGACTCTTATTACCCATCATGACTTTCAGGCTCGTGAAATCTGATATTTAATGAGACATCAGTCTTCAAATGTTGTGAACTGTATCACATCAAAAAAGCTCGAGTGATGGATGTAACGACTGTTTAGTGACTTTTCCGTGTCGTGATTTAAGGTCCTCGGCGTGACACGGCTGGAGGCAGAGCAGCGCTACCTCATCACCTTACATGCCCGGCAATCTCTCCAAACTTCCCCATATCAAAGAAAACAGATCTCGTTACTCAAGTACACTTAGTGTGCGACGCTAATGGACCAAATCCTCACAACAACTCTCTTGTCAACACACATGCATTAAGCCTCTGTCGGCGAGGTTTTGCAAAATCTTCCGGCTCCGGGAAGCCGTGACCCATCACGTAAGACAACAGCTGAACCATCAGCCTCCCTTCTCAAAGCTAGGCGGTAGCTCCATCCTCCTCCGCCACACGGTTTGTACTGGATGCAAGTGTGATGTTAGTGGGCGGAGTGTTGCTCAAGTCCCGCGTGCTGCCATGTCGTGATTGGCCGTCGAGTCGATGGAGGCTCTCGTGGCGGGTCAGCTGCTCGTTGAGTCGCGGCGTGCTCCCATAAAGCGGGCGTTCCTCCGCGCCTCTGTGGCTGGAGGGGGTGTGCCTGCGTTCAGAGGGAAAACCAGCAGGTTGGTTTCAACAGGTCTGGACACGCACAATTATCCAGTAGTTCTCAGAAATATAATGCGCTCACCTGTCGTCTCTGGAGCGGTGCAGGCTCCCGTGATAGCTGCTCATCTTGCTGTGGACGCTGCTGGCTTTACTCCTCACGTCGTCCAGCGTGGCCAGATGGGTGGAGGAGGCGTGGGTGGACGTGCCCTGGGTGGAGGTGCCGCGGGACTTTCGGATGATGGGCGTGTTGGGGTCACGCAGCAGCAGGGATTGAGCAAAGTCGGGTTCCTGAAGGACCTGACGGCTCTCGTTCACCGCACCGCTGCTGGATGTGCAGATGACAAGATCAATTACAAAGATGTAGAAATGTGATCATTCTGAATGAGAGGTGCAAGTTTTTATGAAATCTAAATGTAGCTTTTAGTGTGAATGTTGTCATTGTATCTCCAAAACCATCACTTTAACATTTACATTTAGCAGACGCTTTTATCCAAAGAGACTTACAAATGATTGGAAAAATGAAGGACAACAAAATTCTTAAAGAGATAGTTCAGCCAAAAACTCAAATTTGCCGTTTATTTACTCACCCTCAGGTCATCTGAGATGTAGGTGATATTTTTTCTTGAGAAGAATCATAAAGAAGATTGTTTGTAAATCCTCAGCCCTCTCTGCTTCATATAATGGGAGTCTATGGGGTCCACCTGTCTAAGAGTTCCTAAAGCACATCATTCCAAAAAGCGGCTCCTGGCGACATGTTGAAGTTTCATGAAGTGACTCGCTGGATATTTTCATAAATTTGAATGTCATTTTTAATAATATTAGCCATACTGTACAGCCTCAACACTCTCTTTCTGCAGGTGGCGCTAAACGTACCGCTGGTATGCCATCCGCCACCAAATACTACAAGAAGAAGATTGTGATTGTGTGCAGAGGCTGTACAGTATGGCTAATATGATTAAAAATGACATTCAGTTTTATGAAAATATCAAACAATTTGCTTCATAAAACGTCAACATGTCGCCAGGAGCTGCTTTTTGGAATGATGTGCTTTAGGAACTCTTAGAACGGCCGACCCCATACACTCCCATTATATGAAGCAGAGAGGCCTGAGGATTTACCAAACAATCTTCTTTATGATTCTACTCAAGAAAAATTTTCCCCTACATCTGGGATGGCCTGAGTGTGAGTAAATAAACGACAAATTGGAGTTTTTGGCTGAACTATCCCTTTAAGTGCAGTAAAAACTAGTCTCATATAGCCTACCACAGTATACAAACTGAGCTTTTTTTATTTATTGAAAGCGTAGAAAAGACATATTAGTCAATACTATTCAGTTAGGTGTTGACGGAAGAGATGTGTTTTCAGACGATTTTTAAAGCATTTATCAAAATTGTCTTATTTTTTACTCACCCACATGGTGTTCAACATGTTTCAAGATCTCGTGAACACACACCAGAGACTGACATGACAGAGATTTTGGTTTGTTTTCCGCACATAAAGTATTCTCATCGTATCAAAACAATTCAATTGAGCCACTAAGAGCGGATGACTTTACTACTCTGGACCTTGACAACAACTAGAAGCATGATGTCTATGAGGAGGCCTGGAAATCTCTCGGACGTCACCTAAAATATATTTATTTGTGTTCCGAAGACGCCAGGAGGTCTCCAAACATGTTGAACGTCATGTGGGTAAGTAAAAAATATCACCATTTTGATTTTCAGATGAAGTTTTTCTTTAAAGATGCCGACAGAATCTGCTGATGTTGTGGCAGCAGGCATATCATTCCACAAATGTGAAACAGATCCGAAGAAGATACTTCAGTGATTTTAACTTAAAAATAATTATACACTGTGATGTCAAAGTTAAAACTTTTTATTGGATAAAATATTTACAGTAAATAAAAAGACCAAACGTATGATGTTATATTATACACTAGAGTGCTTTAAAACATTGACAGAATTCACATTAGGAAGATAAAGACACTTCCGCTGATGTAGATCATATTTTTGAATACGTTTCAGGCTCAACTTAAAGGGGAGGAGCTACGTAAAGTCCGGTTGATCATCAAACTGATGTCTTAAGAGAACAATCACCACTCCAAAGCCAAAAGTTAATCTTTTTTTATTATTTACATTACCTGCACATGGATGAATTGTTCACCCAAAAAACCTTTCAACTCAGCATTGGGTCAAAAAGAAACCCAACCGTCGGCTTAAATGAACCCAGAAAATGGTCATATTTGACCCAACGCTGTTAAAATAACGCATCACTTTTTCGTGTGTAAAGCCCTAAATTGATGTTTAAAATATATCTTTTTTGTTTCGTGGACCAATCGCTTCGCTAAACAACACTCTTATTCATCGCCTGGTGTCATTTAGAGGCTTTTGAAGCTGCGATGAAACTGAAATTTGCACCTTGACCAACAGCTCCCCGTTCAAGTCCATTATATGGAGAAGAACTCTGGAAAGCTTTCCTCATAAGCCTCATTTTGTTTTGGACAGAAGAAATAAACACACAGACTGTGAATTATTATTACATTTTAATTTGAAGTACTCATGTAATCCACGATTCAAGAAGTATAACATTTCATGTTTAATGGACACTCTTTGAGCAAAATAAAGAAGGTAACTCACTCTTTACGTCTCCGGCCGTGGAAGAAACCGGCCCACTCGAAACAGGTCTTCTTACTGCCCACCCAGAACACTGATGGGATGCCAACCACCAGTAACATGATGTACTTCATCAGAAAGAGCACGAGGTCAGGCCTACTGGTTTGTTCCACCTTCAGGCATACAAAGAGAGAGAGAGAGAGAGAGAGAGAGAGAGAGAGAGGAGTGATTATGAGTCTTGTAAGAGCTTGTCTCTCACCGCACGGATCACCGATCACTCCTTCTGGCCCTCAGGCTCTCAGCTTCTTCACGCTTTCACTGCATTCATTATATGAGTCGCTGATATCCATGATAGCAAGCACTGCACCACGTGTTTATAATACTGGTCTCAATCTATCCTGAATGCTTTTACCTGATTTGTGAATGAAAAGTAGAAATTGTTTGTCAGATCATGTCACTCATGTGAAAATAACAAACTTACAGCGAGTAATAAAGAGCGTGGAATGCGATTGTTGCCGTTTGGTGTGAACCCAGCATTAGGGGCAATTCACATTTCGCGTCTTTTGCGTGCGTAAGTTGGGTAGTTTAAATGTGGACACTCGGTAATGCAGTTTAATGCTGGGTCCACACCAAAGTGGGAAGGGCTTCATTACTGCTATTTTATTTGTATATTTTTGTATGATTCGATATGAATTTTTGCGAAATCGGTCACCCCATAAATCCACACCAGATCATGAGTCATCAGAGTGCCCGTCTTCAGAGCGTTTAGTCGTGACCTGACAAGAATCTAACACGCATTTACTCACAGAAAACATTCAGGACAACCACATTTATATCAAATTTGTGTTGCTGGAATGAAACTGGTAAAGCGAGATGTTAATGTGACCGTGATGCTCTCTGTCAGATCGTTTGTCTGAGGTGTGGCGTAAACAAAAAAAACGAATTGACAACTTTTCAGCTTTCGCATCTCTCTCCGCTGCGGTTTCTTCTTCAGCCCCGCGGTCGTAATCGTAAATAATAATGTATTTCTGTCATGTATGTGTGCTTTGAAAACTATTGAGACACATAGCAAAACATCACTACAGTGCTTTACTAACAGAGATGTCAAACCTGTCAAAACATTCAGTATATGTAATATCTCTATTTCATTTCTGTCTGTCGTGCACATGGCTCAGAGTATTTAAACGAGTGTAGATGTGTTCACTCCTTCAGACCGCACAGCTCAGCGCTCCCGCACAATCACCTTCTGTGAGCACAAGACTTAACAATGAGCTCTTCTCCTTCTCTTCCTCTCTGACACGAGCTCAAGGTCACAGCACCTGACGCTCAGAAAACATGAGCATGATACCATATTCAGAGCAGGACCGTGCATGATTTTATTCATTTAAGAATGCAAAATGCAAGCAAGCATTTATGGTGACGTGTGGGTGGAATCAGTGTTGGGCAAATTACTCATAAAAAGTAATGAATTACTAGTTATTAATGACATATTCAATAGTGTACAAGTGACTCTCTCCAAAAAGTATTTAATGACTTATTACTAATAACTTTCTATATCTTGTATCAACCTTGATTACAATTGATTCAAGGATAGACATGAAACGACTCTATGTAGTTTAATATTATTTATTTAAATGAATTAATAAAGTAGTATTATTAACTGACTAAAGTATTACAAATGTGAGAATTACACAGTAAAGCACAGATATTGAAGTTAGACTGAACGTTGATGTCAATTCCACTATTGCACACATATATATTAGTTTAATTACATCAGAAGTAACTGTAATTAAATTACAGAAAAAACAAGAGTAATCTCTTACTTTACCTTTTCAAGGAAAAAGTAATTAAATTACAGAAACTAATTACATAGTAACTAGTTACACCCAACATTGGGTGGAATTAGTAAATACATCCACAAGTATTAACAAAACAAATAAACACTTCAGGCATTCTTTCAGATTGTGTTTTTGTAAACAGCGCTATGGTTTCTTCTCCCACATTTTTCTCTCCTAAATAAAATCACGTATTTATTTAAAGCCTCAATCAATAACGCTCTTTTTCAGTTATTGAGAAAACGCATTTAAAAACGGTGTACCCGCCGTATCACAATATCATAAAGTTAAGCGAGCCCATAAAAAGTATTAAGAAGCATTCAGAGATGATTTTGTGGGAAGTAGAGGTCATCTGAGAGTTCAGCTCACGTAACCTGCAATGTCGTGTTTCAAACAGAGATGGAGATAAAGAGACACAGATTGAAAGTAAAAACTTATTTACATAAAGTAAAAAAAGTAAGAAAAAATGTAAAAAAAAACAAAGAAAACAACCAAAAAAATGATTTTATTAGCTAATCTGGCAAGAGCAGTAATGTGACAAGAAAAAAGATGCTGATCTTTGGTTGTAATTATAATGTATAAGTAGTCATTTTCCAGAATGACGTGATCACAGCTTTCATTGTGCTTAGCAACGCCTTTAAACGTTATCACAGGCACACATTAAAAAGGAAAGTTTACTCAAAAAGGAAAAGGATTTCATGTCATTTTAAACCTGTATATGACTTTTTCTTCTGAAGGACACAGAAGATTTTTTGAAGAATGGACGCAAAACCACAGAGACATTTCTCAAAATATGTTCTTTTGTGTTCCACTGAAGAAAAAGTCATATGCAGGTTTTCAACAACATGAGGATGAATTATTGAGCTGACCCTGTAAACGCTTCATTTCCTTCAATTGCAAATCCCACAGTGAGGTTCAGCCGTGTCTCTCGTGCAGAGCTGTGATACTGCGTCAGATCGCTCGCTGTGCTTTAATGAGCGTCTATGTGTGCTGTTTGTTATTGCGGCTGACGTAATGACAGGCGTTAGCACCTTAAATCACAGACAGGAGGAGATGTGTGACATCCAGCATCAAACAGCTCGGCTCTCCTATTGTGCTCAAGACGCTACAGGCACTGACCAGATAACATCCAGCCGCCCGTGAACTAACAAGCCCAGTAATAAAAGAAAAGCAAGAAGTCCAAGAGAAGATCAAGTGATTGACTACATGTGTCATACAGAACTCACGCCCGCATATTCCTGCAATAACACCTACATCAGAGAGCTGAAGTGGAGGATGATGGAGAGAAATGCAGGAGATGGTGAAGTGAGGTCAATGGTGGAGGTGGAGTGGGGGGGTCACAGTGTCACGTGACGCTCGGATCCATGTTTTATTGTGTGGAGGGAGAGGCAGAGCATCTACTGTTACACACTGACAGAAATGTCTCATGCATCACACTGTTAGATTGGATGTCACTGTTCATTCGCTCACAAACACAAAAGCTGATTTTTGACAGATGTGGGTCATCGTCTGCGTTCATTCAGTCAAATCAAACGTAATGGGACCAGGTGCACCGGCAGATTTTCACAATCATTGCAGAGATGTGAGACGTAGGAGTTTAAAATGGCGAGCAATGGAGTGAATTTTGAAAGAATTTCCTTGTATTTTGACATGAAGAGGTCACTTTACTCTACAAATGTCGGATGCACACTTTTTAGAAAGATTTCCACGTTTTTGTGTTAAAGATTATATGATGTACTATTTATACAATTTTAAGCAAGATGAACCATATTATACATCACAGCAGCGTTTAAAAATGCAAAAGTTTCAGCCAATCAAAACGCTGGGTGTTTCCTTTCTTGAATGTGTATTAGGGGGCAATTCACAACCTCACCGCTAGATGCCGCTAAATTCTTCACATAATTCATGTTTAAAATATGTTTCTAAATATTTTGAATGTTACATATTAATCGTGTTTTAAATGTTTCTAAATATGATTTTTTTTATGTGAAAATGTATGATGTAAAACTTTACAAGTGGACCTTAGGGATAAAAAAAAAGATGCAATTTATGACAGAGTCACAAAATGTGGGCTTCTAAGAGCAACATTTTACACCAAAAGCATTAAAATACAAAATTGTGTTTCTATCAAAGACAAAATGATGATGAAAACATTAATAATTCATTCACTGTTTTTGTATCTGTAGATGCTGTACATTTTCAGAAGACGCATAACGCTTTTAGAGTTTTTTGCAAAAATTATTTCAGCGGTAGAACAACTCTTAACCGGACGAATTCTACTATCGCTGCTACCTACACAGCATCCTTGAAAACCACACTCTTAACTTGGTGTTCAGGTCCCCGCCCACCCCCTGCCGGCGAGAGTGAGCGACCTGCTTTAATCCACATAATTGTTGAGCAGTTCAGTGGTTGAGTAGGCTAATGTTATCAGTATCTGTAGTTAGCATGCTAGGTAAGCTTCTATGCTATTACACAAAACAAAACGTGCGGTCGCGAGTGTGTTTAGTAACTTCTAAAAATATAGCTAAAGAAAAGTACAAATTTTCGGAGATTACTAAACACATACACGTCCATGCGTTGTATGGACACTTACTAAATGTAAATGTTTTGGTTGGATGCAAATGTGCTATGTAGCTGGCACGCTATGTGCTAACAACATTTGACATTCGATTAGTAAACAAATTCAAGTGTATTGCGCTGCCCACAGGGAAGCTTATACAGAGACAGTACCTACGACACCAGTAACCAGCAATTGCGCTTATCAACCACATGGGGGAAAACTTATCCAATGTTACAAAGTTTCTCTTTAAAAGAAAAAATTCAAAGGATAAATTCGGTCGCACAACAACATCATAAAACACCAACAGTGGCCATGGATGTTTATCAAAAGTTTTACCTGATAGGGACAGGGGATGTGATATTCTCGACAGTGCTCCTGCACCCACGTCACCTCCCAGTCTGTACGGTAGGTCTGTTCGTACAGGTAACACCCCACCACGGTCAGCAGAGGAACCAGATACAACACCGAGAACACGCCGATCCGGATCATGAACTTCATCAGCTTGTCCTGGTTCTCCTTCTCCAGAGGGATCTCCATTCGGACCCTGTTCAACGCCACGATCCCGACCAACAGCAGCGACACTCCCACCAGAACGTCCAGACACAACGGCGCCAGCACGAACCAGCGAAGAGCGTGAACGTCATACAGCCCAACAAAACACACGCCGCTGATGTTATCGCCTTCGATTTTGTTCATAGCCAGCAGGGTTACGGTCAGCAAGCCCGGGATTCCCCACGCGCTGGCGTGAAAGAGCAGGGCCTTCTTCTCGATGGCTTCGCTGCCCCATTTGGGCACGGCGGCCAGGAACCAGGTGATGGTCAGGATGACCCACCACACGCTGCCCGCCATGGTGAAGAAGTAGAGAACCATGAAGAGCAGCGTGCAGACCTTGTTATGTGAGCCTTGGGTGACGGTGGAGGTTTTGTACTGAGCGGCGTTGGCGGCGTTACACGCCACGCGGTCCTCCAGCAGGAAGCCCAGGAAGAAGACCAGCGACACCATCATGTAGCAGACGGCGTAGAAGATGATGGGCCGCTCCGGGTAGCGGAAGCGCGTGACGTCGATGAGGAAGGTGAGAAAGGTGAAGAGCGTGGCGGAGAGGCAGACGATGGACACCACGCCGATGAAGTAGCGGGCGAAGGCGAGGTCCTCACGACTGAAGTACATGTTGGGGCAGGGAGGGGAGCAGTCGCGCACGCCAAGGAATTTGTAGCCCAGCTCGGGTTCGACTTTCAGTTCGCGGGGACACCAGAAACCATAGTCGCGCTGAACGGACATGGGCGATTGGTCGGTGGGGTCATCAACCGTGAGCAGGTCCTCGACACGAGGGTAAGACTCGTCACAGTTTGGAAATCTGGAGACAAACAAATGAACATTACAACAGCGGAAATACTCGTTTTATTTGAAAGTTGATCTCTGTTACTTTTCAAATAATGAAATTTGATAACCACAATTCACAACGATATGGTTATAATAATGATTTTGAATTAGAGCAGTCTGGGATAATTTAGTTTGCAATGTCAAACCGACACGATTTCACTTTAAAACACGAAAAGATAAGTCCGTAAAGTAACCTGCACTTTTTTGTTTCAAACAGAGATGGCGATAGAGAGGCTAACGTTTTTTTTATTTAAAACAAAATAAGTCTCTTAAGTTTGCTTATGGCGGTGTGTACAATCTAAGCCTCAAGAGCTCTACTGTAGCTCAGTGGTTAAAACATGGCGCTAGCAAGGCCAAGGTCATGGGTTTATCTCAGGAATTGCACATATTCGGAAACAAATGTATAGTATAATGCATATAAATCGCTTTGGATAAAAGCGTCTACCAAATTCATAAATGTAAATGCAAAATATTATATCGGTAAAAAAAAAACGTTTTTTTTTCAGCCACATGTATCACAAACCCTTTCCAATATCTCCTTTAAAAAAAAAGTTTTACTCCTACGAGTTCAAACATTAACTTGATACGACTTGTTTCAGGCTGGAATGAGTTGTGAACACATTTTTCCGTCTTCAAAGAAGTTGTTTTTATCTTTTCAATTAAACATCTGTGTTTGGTTACCAAGCATTTTAGTCATACATCTATTTCTATTAGTTCTTTACCTAACCCGTTGCATTGAATGATTTACAGTTATTCATTCGTCTCCAAAAATTGAAATTACAACAAAAAAGAAACATTTCATCCATCTGTCTTTGCCAAAAATAATAACAATATACAAAGCTACATTTATTATAGCTTCACGGTCTCGCCAACATCTGTCTTAAAAATGTTCATCATTTTTATGTCATTACCTGCTGCACTCCATCTCCTCCGGCCAGGTGACATCAAACATATCCATGAGTTTCTGACAGTCTCTTTTGGCACGGATGCAGATGCCACGGCAGGGCAGAGACACACGGCCGTACTCCATACACACCGGGGCATAAAGAGCGCACAGAAAGGGCCTGAGGTCCGGAGAACACTGCAGGTTAACCATGGGGTGGAAGGGCTGGCGATAAAAAACACAAAACCAGTCAATGCCAAACGCCAAAGACTATCTGACAGATCTCATAAAACCCACAGCGTGTAGTTGGCAGACAAAAAAGGACACCGATGGACCTCTGGCAATTGATAAAACTGTGTGTTTAACCGGATTTTGACAGACGTGTGCTATATGGTAGTATTTCTAAAGGAAAAAATCTGTTTTTTATGTTTTATCATCAACAAGCACTTCTGTAACCACATCCCATTAAACACGATCTCATTCCACTCTTAAAATGAAACGGGTTGATCAAAAGTATGAACTTTACATGATCTTTTGTTTGTGTAGACAAGTCAAGGCAGGTTTATTAATATACCACATTGCATTCATAAAAGCAATTTATGGAAATGCTTTCCACAGAAATTATTTACAGAAAAAAAACGGACAGCAAACATACAAAGTGGCCAAAAGTGATGTCCGGGGTGGGCATATTTATAATTTTTTAGTTTTTGATGCCCCCTTTAGATTCAAATAAACCATCAGAATATGAGTTGGATGGTACTGAATGGACAAAACGCTCAACTTTTAAGGTATTTCTTGGACAAAAGTATTTGGAATAAAAAAGCAGAAAACAGTATTTTAGGGAACATGTTTTTTAATACTCAGAAAAACAAAAAGCTTGTAGATCTTTGAAAGGACATCATGTAAAAAAATCGCATTGAATAAAAAAACAATAAATAAAAATCAATTGGAAAAACAATTTGATTTAAACACAAACTTAGATTACGAACTACAGATTCAGTAGAAAAACACTGAGCCGCCTCCCACAACTCTAAGGTGCCAAAAGAAAGATGAGCAAGTTGTCTGGGCACACTGCGCAGTAACCCGATGCCCGTCCTGCAGGATTACAGGCCAGTTTGGCAGCTCCAAGTACACTTTTTGTGCCCTCAAGGGCCCCAGTGCATGCTGGGAGAGCGAGCAGCTGCAGAGCCGAGTATTTAAATTCAAATCTTTGGAAGAACAGACAATAAGTTTCCACCTGGGGCCGGCCAATACACATGCACTTCCTGCTGGGGTCCGGCCTTTTGTGACTGCTGCGTTTCTGGAAAGATTGACACGCCAGGAATTCCTTCACGCTTAACTTAATCCCTTAGTAGCACAATATTTACAGATGATTTGCATAAATTAAAGTTTCCCATAAAAGACAAAGATACCAGTTCACTGCTGGGAAAACCGCACGGTGCTGCGCAAACCTCAAACCTGAAACCACATCATGCAAAAAAGGCATTAATAAAAGCTCAATCAATATTTTAAGAAGCCTATAAAATATTTACTCTGGTTCTGGAGCGGGTAAATTAAAGTGACATGAATGGAAACATGAGCGGCGTCCCGTATGGAAAGTGCATACGT
>JAPMJR010000039.1:265000-315000 GCA_029783895.1 Triplophysa bombifrons | reverse complement strand
GACTGTTTCTGATGGTTTCTTGCTCACCCCCAGATCTCCAGATATGATATCAGAACAAACCGTCAGTGATTCATAGAGATCTTGTGTAAGAGACTCTTCCCTCCAGCCCATAATACTGTCAGGAACTATCAGGACTCCACTGGCCTGACATCACAACAGATCCATGATTCCCGCAGACTAGTACAGGACGTGTTATTGTCCGTAAATAAAGATAACTCATACTCTATGTACATTACATACACATTGTGTTTTCAGTAAAGCATTTCGCAAACACTGAACATAAAAGATGCAATTTAAATAAAGCTTTATAAATAGAGCTGAGAAAACCTTTCAATTTGAGTTAAATATTACATTGACTTGTTCTTTATTATTCTTTCGTAGGGCAAACATCACTATTACTGTTGTTTACACTTTAGTAACATTTGTTATTTTCTTCAAGAATTTACACAATTAAAGGTATAATTCAACCGTTTTTATGTAAACTAATAAAAAAGAATTAAATAGATCTATCACTGAAAAATAAAACTGAATTTGAACAAAAAAATATCAAAAAAAAAATATTTCATTTAAAAATATATTGCCATAGCTCTATGATACATATTTTAGAAACTCTACGATACTATTCTTGATGTTTTGGTATTGCGATATTTTGATATTTTGTTACGACCATAATATTTACAGATATGCCCTAAATACTTGGTACATCAATTTTATGGAACATGATAAAAATCCATAATTTAACAGGGACCAAAACTATATCTATAGTCCAGAATATCATAGTGGCTTGAGGGTGTGCTTTTTGGGCCTGTAAACCATAGATATAAATAACTAGATGCTGCATCAGTTTTTATGGCCATATTGGAACGGTGCCAGCCGGTACATTAATACTCAAAATCAAGTTGACTGTGTATGATTATGAAAACATATCTGCTACACTAACACACAACAACAATGAAAGATGATCCCATTTTCCAGGTTATCCCATTTTCACAGCCATGGCATTCTAGTCAACTGTGAGTGACGTCAGTGGACTGTTCCAAGATGGTGGACACGTCTAGATCCCTGGAGCGCTTGAATGCGACATCTAGTGATTTATATCTATGCAGTAAACAAGAACACCGTAGCAGCCACCCAGCAATGGCTTGAAAACCACAAGAACACCCTAAAAATTGGACAGCCTTAACAACTAGGAAGTCCTTAGCAACAGCACACAACCTGGCAACCACCTGCAGCACCCTACAGACGTTTCTGACGTCATCAGCGTACAAACTTTTTACTTGGCTGCAAGCTTCTTTAAAGAAAATTAAAAGATATTTGTCTTTACATTTGTTGAAGTCAAATGACGTCAATCTTACATTTCCTGCAAGACCGAGCCTGACAGCTCCAATTATAAAACATTATTATCAAGATGTTACCTCAATGAATCGGGGTGAGGAAAGAAATAATGTAACCGTTTTCATGTGCCTGTTCATATTCAAGTATCTGTTTTTTTATACGTTTATGTACAAAAAGATGACTAACACACCATAGAGCAAAATGTTTTAGTTGTGATAAAAAAAGTAATCCTTTCATTTCTCTTTATGAATTTTTCCTGACTTGATCACCGAATGTGTGCAAAATAAATGCAATTAAATTTGATAAAAGTTTCCAGGCTGCATTCAGAGCTTTTTGTGGGGACGGTTTTCTCAGAGATAGACGCTGATTGAGCGATTGGAAACCTGAAGCGAATGGTTCCGCGTGAGTGACACGGCAACATGCTGCTCGCCCTCAACAGGGTGAATAAAATCGGCGTGCGGGGGACACACAGAGAATAAAACACATCCTGTCTCCCACTAGAACAACAACAAAGATAAACTCCTTCTGCAGACCGCGATTGGCTCCGGGCGGCACCGACGTGAAAGACTCGCCTGTCCTGAATGGGAAAACTGGCCAAATGTAAAGTTATTTCCTTAATCTGAGCTCTGGAGGAAAAGCGACAGAAAGAAAGGACATCTCGCTCCCACACTCGTCTCCTGTCATTCAACCGTCCTTGAATCGAGATCAGTCGTTACTCTCTCCTGGCCACGTCTACCGCGTTTTACCACGCTTTACCATGGTAACCCCGATGCTCAAAGTGGCCCTTCTAAGGAGGAGGGTTTTGACGGCACTTCATCCTCAGGGGTCAGAGGTCAGCGGGAAAGACCACCTCCTGGGAACACTAAAGCTTGTGCTTTTGAGACGTTCAATTTAGGTTCGTTACCATGGTGACACCTCTACCCAATAAGGAGGGCGAATGAACGTGAGAGAAAAGGAGACGGTGAAAGAGAGATTTGAGTCCACCGCTAAAGAGCAGTTGTGTACAAACGACAGGAGGTCTCGTATAAACAAGACTACACAACATCACAATTAACTCAGGCTGAATTCATTTCACTCGCTTCAAGATGTAAGAATTAGCATCCGTTCACACGGGACGTATACAAAAATAGCAAAATGGAGAAGAATAATTTAACCTTATGAAAAATGTAGCGCTTTACGCCTTTATTATGCATTACCTTTCATGAAACACTGCAACAGTGGTAACACAAAATAGTTACTTTTATATCATGAATGGCATCCAGCTTCATTTGCCAAAAACGATAAACAGACAGTGATAAATATAACCGGCAAAGAGGTTCTTTCTAAACATCACAACAGGACTCACATTATGTTCTGCTTCATTTGCTTTTTGGCTGGTGGTGTTGTCTAAACTCGCTGGCCCAAGCGTTCAAGATTTTTCTTATTTCAGAAGTTAAAATGTCTTTTAATTGATCAAACAAGCCTTGGAAAGATAAATCTCCAGCTATATTTTAGGATTTAATAATCACGATTTATTGCATAAACGTTTGTGTTTATAATATATTTCTGTGTATTTTGGATATTCATTTTTGTTTTAATAAAAGCATACACATGCATGAATATATTTAAGAAAAATATAAAAATGAATAAACATTGATATTATGTGTAATTTAAATGATATAAATTTAAAATATATGTATATTATATAATGTATAATTTAAATTAAATAAATTATATTTATGTATATACATATAAATAAATACATGTAAATATTTCCTAAGTATGTAAACATGTATCAGTATGTGTTTATAAAATAAATATTCAGTACACACTCTCACAATTCCTCGTTTGACAGCCCTAGAATTAGCTGTGATATATGGTGCACTTCAGAAAACTAGGATCTCAGATTACTTGAAAATTAAGTCTGAAATTGGGCTCGAAGTTGAACATCCGACCTGTAAACTCGGGGCAGAACGATGAACCCTGACCTCAGCGAGACGTGTGATTTAAAATCATCCAAGATTCTTCCATTAGATTAGATTAGCAAACATAAAACATAAAAAAACTCTTAATTATGTTGTTCACACATGTCTTAGTCTTCAAATCCTTTTAAATCTTTATAATACTAAACTCGTGTTGGAGATGCATAGTTAATGATGCTTAATAGGCTGCTAACGTGTAAGGTCTTGTTAACACGTAAAAAAAAATATTTTATTGGGAAAAGGTCATAAACTGGGCAGAAGAAGTTTTTTGCCCATTACGCAGATGATGAACGCCTTTAGCGCTTTTCTCTGAGTTTTGTTAATGTGTGCATGCCTGACGCCGAAATAATAAAAGTCCTTAAAGGAAATAACAGTAGAATATGGCATAACAATCTGCTCTCGAATCATGCAGTTGGTGTAGAAACGGCAAAATGAAAAACTATAGCTGCATTTGCAGGTACTGCGACCATGAGAAGAGATATAAAAATACAGCTTCTGAACGATATCCCGCTGCACGTCACTGCACGTGAGAAACCTGACAGGTCTCCAATTTCCATGTAAACGCGTTTTTTTGCATAGGCGGTTTATTGATATGCACATGAACACAGATTAAATTTATAAGATGATTTTTGATAGGTAACCGTTTAGTTTATGCATGTAAACGCACTCTTGCATGATGTGAGATTGACGGGAACGCGTTGAGTTGGGATATCACCATAAGTAAAAATCATGCGACATTATTTGTAAATAACTTCAGCAGACATGCATGCGGTTTTTCTCTGTGGTTATCCTGATCCTTCCCACATCCCCTCCAAAGTGGCATTAAATTTGTTTTTTAAATATGACTTCACAGTTTTAACACCAGTAAGAACAGTAAAAACCCACCTATAAGACCCCCCACAACATCACAGAGGTGCTAGCGGGGTAAATAAAGAGGTGGTGAAAGGGTCTCTGGTGATGTTTCACTAGCAGGGCATCTCTGGGTGATGTAATACACATCCACAGGGGACACTCGACACCCCGACAGATGGATCACCGAACGTCTCACCAGGTCACGTGACCCCCGGGATCTACAGCAGGAATCTTTCTGCTGTGTTGAGACCGCAGAGAACAAGGATAAACGCTTCTGTTCTTCACTCGGGGTTAATTGACTGTAACAATGGAAGCAAGCGCATTAGTCTACGCTTCACATCAATCCGGCCATTGTGAGAGATTATCGGGCCGTCGGCTTTATGGAAAACCATTAGGTGCATTCAGCACATGAAATAAAATGCCAATCAACAAACACTGTATTCCTGAGACGACACAGAGGCTTTCACAAGATATGTGGGAAACTTTGACGTTACTTGGACGGATTTCAGAGACAGATGGAATAAATGTGTGTGTGGCACAATCTTATTAAAATAAAATGAATAAAAAGAGAGTGAATTTTGTATAAATGTAAATTATTTTTCTATGAAAAAAATAGAGCCAACATTTTAATGCCATGTATGAAAAGCCTATATCTGCTGAGCTATTTTGTGGAACTACAACATTTTACAACTAAAATTAGGAGCCAATTTACAGGGGTTGAAAATTGACTTTAACTAGATGGTGGCATTATTCATTTATTTTTACACAAAGATTGTTGCGTCTATTAACAGAAAGATTTTTTTTTCCAAATTTGCATGCCTACAACTCAATAAATATTAAAGATATCTTAATTTACTTTTAGATTTTGGTTCTTTATGAACTTGCCTTCTGGTGTACACATTTTAAAGGCCCTTTATGGTACAACGATAAAGATATGGGGCTCTCAAATTGGCTCCATGTGCAAACAAAACAAACGTGGATCACTTTGCATACAGCTGATATTGTCGGATATCTTCATACATTCTATATTTAAAAGAAATCGACTAAATTTATTAAAAGTAAAATTAGATTTATTAAAATAATTGATTACAATTACTTCACAAGCATTTTGCAAGTTTATTCTTCGGTTTCATAAAGCTAGGAGAGAATATCTACAATGTCGCTGCTGGCACAAGAACACCCATTTTTTTCTCAGTGATGCTTTCCAGATCCATTACAGAACAAATCCTGCAGGCAAAATGAAGGATCTCATTACATTTCATATGGATCGTGATTCATCAAAATAGCTGCGGCAGCCATTAAACTCTGAGAAACTCCTGAGCAAGCAAACACTGACTGACACAGATGTCAACACCAGGAAAAGAGAAAGCAAGTATCAAGTCGAAGTATTGAATATCACTATAAGATGTCAAAACAATGTTTTCATTAACAAATTTGGAAGATTTTCACGGAAATCCCTTTAAAATGAAGTCGCATTTAATTACCAGAAAAAATATGCATCCTAATATTCATCAACATTCACAAATAATAAATCAGACATACTTCAGTAGAGAGCGAAAACTATATCCTTAAAGGCATCATCGTGACCTACAGAGTATAGATGAAGGGTAGCTCGACTGACACCACTGACGCAGATTACATTAGATAACACACAGAGATCAAATTGCACACTAGTAAGTGTGGTTGCGTGTGTCGTCCAACCAGTTTACAGTCACAGACCATCAAAACACAGAAACACAGACTACACCAAAAACAAACTCTACAATTGAGTTACTCTTATTTACTCAATAAATTATTTCACTAAATTATTCAATATCATCAAAGGGCTACAAAAAGCTCCATAACAACCCAGCTCCTGCTCACCAATCCCAGCAATATATGTCATAAATAAGGCCTCTCTCTCTCACCTCCATGGCTAATGCGGCGGTCTGCTGGTCGTAATGGTTCAGAAGGTTCGGCATGAAGGTGGTATTGTAGGGAAGATCTTGGCACATCCGAAGGCCAATGGACTCACAGGTGAACATGCTGTGACTGCCGACCGAGTCCATGTGGATGCACATGCTGGTTGTGAAGAGACACAGGACCATCAGCAGACGATAAACAGTTGCACCAGGTGAAGGTAAATCCAGGATATGGCCCATTGTTGAATGGCAATACCCAACGGGCGAGATTAAAGACTTGCACACAAACACAAGGGTTTCTTCTCTACGCGGGGATCTGCCACACCCATAGTGTGTAAGGTATACCAGCACGATTCACTGCTTCCATCTCTGTCCTGTTTCTCAGACGGTCCTCATGGATACCTGCCTGTTGACCTGCGATTTTGGGTCAGTGCACGCTTTGATCTGGACCCTCAACAGTCGCATGCATCCTGGAGCATTTATACATCGGTGATAAATGACAGCTCTGTTTGGTCCGTCTGGGAAGTGGATACTTGAAACCTGGAACAACTAAAAGAGACACATATTATTAAAAAACACAGGAAGCTTTTGAAAGTACTGTTGGATGATATCGGGATCATCTGAAGTCGTTGTGCAAATAAAGAAATTATAGGAATTGGTGAACTGGTTAATTTATTTAGTTTTGTGTCTGGCAAAGTGACTCAGTACACCACAACCCGCTGTAAAGAAACCGTTACTGTTGTATTTATACGGCTGGGTTACGTTCCTATAATATAGTCAACCTTGACGAATATCACCAAACATGTTAAGAATACATCAAAGTCACATTTGAACCGCAACCTAATAAATAAGAAAATAAACATTTGATTACATACTGAAATGAAGTAACTTTAAAACAACATTTTTGTTTTGCGTCATGTCAACATGTTACAATGCAAATTGCAATTTTACTAAAAGGCTTTTATTCTTTACTTATGCTAAATATTACGTTTACATTAAATAACAAAATGCGTTTAGTTCAAATGAATTTTATAAATGAACAGGCCCTGTCCATATAAAAAAATATGTGTCATGCATATGTTCAGTATTTCTCATTCGTGTTCTCACTCCGCTTCTCTCAGTCCTCACTATGTTAAATCCGAATTAACTGGAGTCAATGTAAACGTCCCATCCCCCTAACAACACGTTTGTGTGAGTCCAAACACACAAACACACTCAAACACAACCTGCCCCACTCTTGGTAAACAGTAAGCAGCAGCCATAAAAAATAACTCTTTATTATTTCAACTATTTTTAAGCGACACATATTAATTGGTTAATACTGCACATGCACCAGACATGTCAAACTCATACGAATTCAATACATTTAATTGTATGAGAAAAACAGAAATGTGCATTATATAAATCTTTATATATTTTGCAATATTATTCTGAAAATTCCGTATTCTGAAATTGAATAATTCAGTATTAATGCAGGACCGCCACAGATAGACTGTGTGTAAGGTGTTTCAACCCTGAATATTAACCAAACATGCAAAACATCAAATCACATGTATGATGCAATCAAATATTTGAGTAAAACACATCACTGTAGTCTACAGCACACAAATCAAACTTTAAAGCGTTTACTGGCAGAGATCCGCTGGGTTTTACTACCTACCTATGTGTCAGTGCACAGCGTGTCTGTCCGCGTAGATCCGCGCATCGGCTTTGAATCACGCAACACGCTGAAGTCACGTTACGATAGACGCACCGGCTCGTGGAGGTTGGTTTGTTTTGACACGCTGATTGATACAAATAATCGTAAACTATTCAAACGTGCACATGAAGAGCGTCAGAGACGGCTGGTGTCTTTCCATATGTAAAGCGAAACTCTCCCCTCCCACTACGGCGCATTTGCCCCACCTTCAACTGAGACATATACTGTCCTCCGCAAGGAGGCGCTGTGAGGCCGTAAAGCCCAATCTTCCATTGACTCGGTTAAGTGCTGTGATGTATAACAGCTTAAATCTATTATTGTCAGGGGTTTGAACATGACATAGTCATTGAAATGAGACATAGTTATTTAGTTAAAATATTTCTTTTTAAAACGACTCAGTCAGTAATAACAAATGACTGTGATTGGTCCGTGCTCGCCAGCGCTGATAAATGTAACGCTTGTCATGTGACCTGACACGTTCGGTTTGCTATAGCAGCGTCATGGTTAATAAAACACACCTGAAGAAACTTTAAAAGCTATTGGATTAAACACGCACAGCTAGACCATTAAATAGTTAAGATTGTTAAATATAAAAGGTAATTATTTATTGACCCGTCGTACATGACCATTTTACACATAAAATGTGTACACGGGCCTCGTAGGCCCCGCCCATTTAGACCTTTGCCATCTTATTTCCTTCTGAACAACCTCAAGAGACTGCGCATGCCCAGTGGACATGCTTCAGACCCGTGCACACAGAGCAAGAGTGTATGTTTACATCATTTAGAAACTAATGGAATGTTTTCAAGTCCAGTTTGTATATTCTATACAACTTGAAAACTATTATATATTATGGAACATATCATACGCCTTTCTCTTAAACTCATTTTGACATTAAATAGAGTTATTTTACCATTATCTGGATAACCCTTAAGTAATACTCAAAAAGTTGAGGTTTATGTTAAGTTTTATCATTGACATGGCCAGTCAGAGAACACAGCGATGAAGCGTCCAGCTATCCAACAGGTGCAGTGAAGTGAATCAGGTCAGCACACAATAGTGCTGAGAACAGTGGATGCTGCGGAGGCCTCAGGCTAACAGAACATAAACTCACAAATCCAAAACTAAACAGGACAAGTGCGACACATAAAACACACAATTTATAGATAACAAAATATTAGATTTAAACAAAACAGATCTCTTGCAAATGCTTTTTGCTTTATTTATTCAAATTGCACACTTTTTTAGCAAATACATACTACAACACATACATAAAAGTTTTTAAAAATAAAAAATGAAATGTAGACAGCTACAAGGTTCAGTCTCCTGCATTGAAATGACAGGCCTTTGAAAGATCAAACACACTTACTGCTCTCTGAAAACACAATCCTTTGAAATGAAATCAAGGGAGGGCCGTCATACAGACGTTAATCCTTTTATTTTGACAGTGTCAGTCACATCTCTGTGTATTATTTCAGTTCTTTAATCACACTAGATTATCCCAAGTGTGAGATTTACTCAACGATCTACATCATTGAACCCAAAACTGAGTTACGTCTTTCTCTGGCCCTTCATACTGCATACTAGAGTTTCCATGGCTACTAGCTGTCAAGTGTTTACTTTGTGGCACATTAGGTAGTTTGAGTGTTACATTTCTTAAAAGCAGATACAAACAAATGATTTGGTGTTTTTGACATCCTGAGCACAACAACACAACATGAATGATCAATTTCAAAAGATACGTTGTGTGTCCTAGGGTTCTTGTGTAAACATGAAGAGCAAACATGTAACTTTACATACAATTTTAGAATAAATCATGTATTTGATAAAATTGTTAATATTGTAAAATGTAATATCACCAGCAATTACTGTACCATATGAAATGTTGTGATCATAACGCCTTGTTAAGCTCCGCCTTCAATTCACAAATCTCTCCAAGCGTTGGAAGAATGATGTCCGATGAGACGTTGACCTTGAGTTGCATGACCTCGATCCGTGTTTCCACCTGACGCGAGTGCCTCCTCCTCCAGCTGTGAAAATGTAAACATTAAAATCATGTTTGTGGAATTAATTATGACTATAGCAAGTAAATTATCAAAGAAATAACCCATGGAGTATGACATCATATCCTGTTGGGTCCAATTTAATTTAGCATGCTTTAAATCTTGTGTCCGCCCTATAGGAATGTCTGAACGATGCCTGGTCATTTCAGGTGCACAGGTTAAAAAGCACAAATATTCAGCATCATACCTGCTCTCTGATGTAGGTGTGACCACAGGGTCCAATGCCTCTCAATGTCAGACCCACCACAAAACACCAAACCGATAGTCCGGCCTCTACCATGGTAAAGCCAGTACAGGTGAACCACAGAGCTAATGTTGTGTCCTGAGTAAATAGAAACAGGTCAGTATAACCAATTGCAAGAGACGTGTCATGAAATGTGCCTGAAGACTCACATAGATGCGGGTCGCATCAAAAGGGCAGTTGACGATGACCGGAGAACGTGCATTGATGGGCACGTGAGTGAAGTTACATCCCTTCATGAGGCTGATTCCTTCCCCTGAGATGGTCATGCTGATTGCCAGAAGCAGTCCAACCAAACACGCTGCAGACAGCAGAGCGTTCACAAAAGAACTCACCAACAGACCGATGTGCTGCAAAGAAAACCCATCAGGGTGATAAATATCACAGTATTTGTGAACTGATATATACAGTACCGTCTTGAATCAGATACGTATTACTAAAACACAAACAGTTACTTACTAGCTTCAAAATGGTAATATTCCTTGAGACCAATATTGCAACAATTCCATTTGCAATACTCTGAAAACAAACAGTAGATAACCAAGTTAGTTTCAAGACATTTCCTGCCATTTCGCAATCGTTTTAATTCGAGCATATTTCATGCACATAATCCATTTCATCAACTTCATTAAATGTATGTATATGGGCCGAATACCGGTTTCAAGGTATACCGAGGTTTGAAAGAGTCAAGGTTTCAAAACCACTAACATTTTCTGAGATACAGTTTCTAAGGTATGAGCGGTGTTTACACAAAAATACAGAATTAATTCACGTAAAGCAATGCTTGAAGTTGAGGCCTATTATGTTGGTCTATGACAAAGTATTGTAATTGTAAGGCTTTATTTTTCCCCTGAAATATTTGTTCTTTGAATGTTGGTTTAAAATAAAATGTATTTGTGTCCAGTTGAAAAGTTGTTGTGTGTATTCCGCAGACATGTGAAAATAACAAATTTTAGTGTTGTAATTGCAATACCGTCAAAGCGTTTAATTGAGGTTATCATACCGTCAAACTCTCATACCCACTATAATGGACGCAGTCACTCACCAGCAGTCCAGAGGTGACAGATATGATGTTGGATACGGTGTACTCTGTGGAGATCTCATTGTTGGGTTTGGATATATGTCTCAACACACTTCCATGCACAATGGCACTCAGAATGAAATTGACATGACCGACAACGATGAGGGTCAAACCTTTCTTCATCAACCGTCCAGGACCCTTCTGCTTGTCTGCGGTTAAGAAGATAAATTACACTTTCATGATTTTTTTATAATTATTAAGTTACAACATTTGTGCTTATAAATATAAAAAGCCCTTTTTAGCTCTGATAAACAAACTGATGTCTATGAATGAAATGCATGGAGAGTTGTATAATGCCTAATAATAAAACATATTTTATTTGCTTATATACAACATGGTCAATGAATTTTAATGTCAAAAGCTTAAAAAGTTACAACGATATTGGATATCAATTAATTGTTTGTTAAACGACTCACGTTACAACACTAATAAACAGAAATGGTGTTTACAGTGGAATGTAGATATATAAACACTACATACAATACAACAATACATGTACGGATACCCAAAAAGTATTTAAACACTTAAGTCTCAGTTAAGTATAAATGTCATAATGAATCTTTTATCTGTTGGTGCACGAGCACGTAAAACACTGCAGCGTCAGTCCGGTGAACAAAACCCTGATTGTCTGAAGCTCTGCAAACCCTCAACGGCTTTAGTGAAACCACAAAACATGTTTAATCCTCATACCAGATATACAAAGAAAGTCCTAATTGTCTTACCGAAGCCACACATATTTGTTTCCGTGTAATCGATCACACTTTTGAAGAAAAACTTTGAAGATTACACACGTAGTTTCCTCCCTTCACGATCAGTGACGTCACGCTGCGGACTCACCTGTGCAGCGGAAGTAGGCGGGGCCTAAATACAGAGGTCATTCAATGCAAATACAACGATTGTTTGCCATTGACTTTAACAGTTAAAACAAACAATACATTCAGAAAAAAATGCAATCTAACAGGTTTAAAAACGACGTTAATAAAAACCAAACTAAGCGAGAGTCTGCAAGATCAACATAAGTGCAATTCACGTATTTTATTGAAAACAATACACGGATTGTTTGTAAAAATAATGTCATTGTATAGTTTTGATATGAATAGTCTTTGATGAGATATGTAGAGCTGAGAATCTGGGTTAAGAATAAAAAGTAGGGTATTGTAAGATCATCGTTGAGAGATTTTTTCATATTGTAAAAATAAATCTTAAATACATAATTAAGGCATCTTTATATTTTCATAACAGTGCTGTGTGGGCATGTGGGAATCATTTATTTATATTTAGTGGCACAATGTTACCAGCAGGTCTGAAACACAGCTGGCATTTGTCTGTCCATCATAACCATTTCAACAATGAGGAAAAACTATATCAGTGTCCAAAGTCCTCAAATGTTTGAGCGACACACCCCATGATATAAACAGCCACTTGAAAATACTAAAGATAAAGCAAAGAAATATCACAAAACAAAATAGAAAACAATGGTAACAGAATGCAGAAAAACAGCTACATATGCAAATGCTATAGTATAGGGCCAAACCAAATTAGACTTTAATCCAGTTAAATGTAATTCATTTTTATAAGTGTAGTAAGACATATGGACAAAATATATAGAGGACGAGGACTTAAGTCACATTAAAGTAATAGTATGACATAAATACTGGCAATGAACATTGTTTGTTTCTCATGTTAATCAGCATTTACTAACGCATTTAAAAACAAGTTATAATTTAAAATGAGTTAATGCACAGTGAACTAACATGAACAACTGCAATTTGAACCAAATCTGTATACATTTCTTTGTTCTGATCAACACAATGAAAGATATTTGGAAGAATGCTTATAATCAAACAGATCTACGGGAGTCAACGGGGGACGAGATCTGTTTGGTTATCAGAACAAAGAAATGTTTACAGCTTTGGAACAACTCAAATGTGATTAACTGATGGCAGGATACATTTTTTTGGGTGAATTATCACTTTAAGCCAATAATAGAATTATGCCATTTTTATGAGTTTTATATTAATTTCTGCAATTGTTTACATTCCAAGTCATTTTTGTCCACCCTAAAATGCAATGAAAAGTGAAATGCAAACCTTAAACCACAGCGAACCCTAGTGGCTTCCAGGAAAATCACACTCCAAAAAGCCATCTGAAGGTCAACCGGCTGGAGATGTGCATGTATGTTGTATGTTGTGGTATTATGAAAACGCATGTTGAAACCCACTTGAACAAAATTACCCCAAGGGGATAATAAAGTTGTACTACTGCAACACGTGTGTACAATAAAAACAAACACAAACACAGCATAGAAAGTCAGAATGGTATTTTTTATTTGAACTGTACTGTATGCTAAATGTTCACCTCGGTACAATAAACAAATACAAATACACTAAAACCAAACCTACAGCTCTGGAGCCAACCTGACTGGAGTTGGCGAGGAATCTCAGAATATTGCATATAAACAACACAATGAGCTCCAAACAGTGCGCTTCCACATAAAGAACCCAAAAAGAGGAACAGGGGATAACAGGAGAGTTGGTTACAAAAACATTAAACTAGACAATACAAATCTAATTTAACTGCCGTACGTTCAACACCAAAACACACTGGATGTCTGATCTATAAAAATACCTCGGAGTAATCGGGTGGGCTGACAGAAAAGGGCAAATACATCGATGGGGTTGTCGCCTTTCTTTCTTCTCGGTTCTAGACTCGAGTGGAATAACTTGTAATGTTCCTGAGACGGGACGTTTGTTTCACTCCGGTTTCTGTTGTAAGCTGCCATCTGTCTTTCGATTTTACAAACACAAATACAGAATCAAGTTCCTCAACGAAAATGAATTCCAAATTGCCGGTTTTGGAGACCAACATTTAAACCCGATGGAAATCTGCTTTTTATTTCATAAATCCTGACAACCCCAAATAAAGTAAAAGATCGGTAAAATAGTGTGTGCTCTCGGGTCTTAAATAGGAGTGATGTCTGAGCTGGTGGTCGTTGAATTTGTGCAATTCTGTAAACGAGAGGTCATCTCATCGAAATGTGGACCAACTCTAATAATAACACTATCATCTTCATTTAGCAGAAAACAGCTCTGTCTGTTCCCTTCGTAGATACACTGTATATATATTTTATTATCAAGAACTTTTAACACTGAAACGAAGAGGACAAGCACTAAATTCGTAGATGCAAAGAAACCAACGCAGGAACGAAAAACGGACTAACGGCTGTGAATTCCGTTGCATGCCCATATAAGGCAAGGAGGAAGAAGACAAGCGCATGACATATGATGTCAACATTTCAAGCTCTGGGGTTGGTGAAGAAATGAGGAGTGGCCAGCGCACGTCGCCACGCCTCCCAGCAAGAAAGCACCGCCCACCTGCAGTAGAACAGGTAGAAATGATGTCCTCCCCTCAAAAACCGAGACAAATTGATAGGGAACAACTCCCGGGTTAAAAAAACAACAAAAGAACAGAACGGAAAACGCTAAAACCGATTTGGAAAACGAGACGGTGGAGGCGGTCCGTGAATCCGCTCTCCGGTGGAGCTCGGGGCAGCTGATTGCTTGTTCACTCGTTCACTGTCTCTGATTTGCAGTTTTGCTGAATGACAGACTCCCATCTATCGCACGGTGGCGGGCGCGTCCGGAGCCGCGTGGTCGCCGTGGTTACGACTTGGCGAGGTGTTCTCTGTGCTCGTTGTGTTTGATGAGCTGGGTGGGGGAAGGGGCGAGGCTGGGCTGGGTGCCCGGAGGCAGGGGATGAGCACCGGGGACCCCGCCAGTTATCATGCCCTCAAACTGACCACTCATGCCACCAGGAGACACGCCCACCACACCAGGAGGAAACCTGGGGAGCAGAAAAACTGATGACATCACCTGTGTGCGCCGGCCTTCGTAGACTTTTTTTATCAACTACACACGAACACAACAAATATCATGTGTAACTAAAAATAATAATGAGATGACAATGAACGTGTGAGAGACATCTCTGAGGGCGACTGTACTGTCGATCAGATTTATCTGCACATGGCGTCGGGTGACGCTGTCATCTGTGAATATTTACCTGTCATTGTTTAGGTATACATTTTGTCTTGCAGGCCGCCAGGAGAAATGGCGGGCAGAGGCGGGGCCATTCTGCTGAACGAGAGAACCAATCAGACTGAGCAACACAAAGGGGGGCGGAGAGTGAATTGACATGCATGTGCGGGTTGTACAATTAAAGGAATTGCACTTGCGATCATTCTTTTCGAAAAATTCAATAGGAAAAGGTCACAGCACGGGTTTGGACGGATAAACGAGAACATTTTGCAATGGAGTGAACTTTCCTTGAAATGCATAACTAAGGAAGTGTTAGTAGTGGGGAAATGATCAAAAGAATCTTGTATAGCTAGAGGTCATGTTAGAAGTTAATTTATGTTACACGTTTATTTGCATGTTTTGCGGGGAACACAAAGCGTGTTATTTGTGAGTCAAATGGAAAAAGGAGGCGTTTGAGACGGTGACAAACTCAAGAGTGAATGAAATGAGGGTGGACAGGTGATGTTCTGCGTTTGTTTCTCACCTGTAGGCTCCACCGTTGAGCTCTGGATGTACCTGCTGCTCCATCATCCCCCACGGCGCTGTGGTGACAAAAAACTCCTTGTTGACGCAGTTTCTGAGGCTGTCCGGAATACGACCTGAAAATCACGACAAAACCACACAATTAATACATAGACGGGGGGGAGATTCGGATTATTCATAGAACTACATCTGAATTCCATTTAAGACATTCTAATCTTGAAAATATGCAATATGTTCAAGATTAAAGTCTTCATATTTTGTGTGAAATTACACTTTGAAGAGTTTTTTTTGCAATAGAATCTCTTACGAGTCGTCACGATTCTTTAGAAAGTCAAGTGACTTTGTTTGATGACCAATCACAATTCAGCATGCAAGCATTACATCATTGAAGCTTGGAAATGTAGCATTGCCACAGATGCAATCTTTAAACCTGTGGCTGTTATCCACGAAACAAAGTGTAAACAGAATATCTATGTTGGTGAACACATTTAACATTGAGTTATTAGAAAACAATCTGTGGCGGGGTTTAGTAAAAAATGAAGGTCATACCGGTGACGGCCCTGCGGATCTCGGTGGCCGCCGCTTCCCTCATCTCCAGCGAGGCTTGCTCACTGTACCATGCCGTGTGTGGCGTGCAGATCAGATTGGGCGCGTCCTTCAGAGGACCTTGACTAAAACTGAGGAACCCAAGAGAGACAAAATGAGATTTCTCCCTTTCCTTAAAACAGAATATTTATACTTCCGAGTTTGTTTTTAGACCCTATGACAGTTTAAACTAACTTTACGTTTTTAAACGTTTGCGACTACTGTTTGTGCGTCATCTTACCTGAATGGTTCGGTCTCATGGACGTCAAGAGCGGCGCCCCTTATTCTGCCCTCTTTTAGAGCCTGTGCCAGGGCTTTCTCATCGACCAGACCGCCCCGTGCCGTGTTCACTAGGAACGCTCCCTGTCGCATCTAACAAAACAGTACAAACAACATTTGTGACCTTGGACCACAAAACCAGTCTTAACGTCGGCATGAAACGGGTTTAGCGATTGTCTTTTCTTCCGTATCGTGATGCGTTTCCGAGTGAAACAATGAGATAAAATGATAAAAGTGTAGGGTGGGACTTGATTTCCTTCATTGACTATTGATTGGATCGTTCAAAGTTGCGTGATGCCAATTAAATGGAGTCAGATTTGTGATCCAGTTCCTTGTGACGAAAAGTAAAGAGATGTCTTTTCAAGGGAAGGACGGAGGTTAACATTTTTGAATAAAGTGAAATTAATCAAAAGAAAAAAAAGATGTGCACAGAAAAATAATTTAAAGCAAACACTAATACACTGTTTACATCATTTTGAATAGAAAATTTTAATTTCATGCTGACTTTAAAGTAGCACAGGAACATTTTTAGTAATAGCCAAAAATACATTGTGTGGGTCAAAATGATAGATTTTACTTTAATGCCAAAAATCATAAGAATATTAAGTAAAGATCATGTTCCATGAAGATATTTTGTAAATTTCCTGTAAAGAATTAATTTTTGAGAGTTTGGTATCTATGTAAAGTTTAGTATTTTCTGTTTTCAGGATCATCTACTCTCCACAACGTCATTACAGCGATTAACCAATAGAGAGTTTCAGTGCTTCAGATAAGCAACTTCAAACCTCAGTTTCCAGATTTTTAAACAGTTGTATCTTGGCCAGATATTGTCTTATCCTATCAAACCATACATCAATGAAAAGCCTATTATTCAGCTTTCATGGGATGTAATTTTTTTAATTTTGGATGGTTTTGTTATCCAAAGTCACATTAATAGACGCCTTCAGTTCAGTTTACACAGCGGCCACTAGATGGTGCTCATGTTTATATTTACATTTATGCATTAGGCTTCTTTCCAAAGCGACTTGTATTGCTTTACACTATACATTTTGTTTCTGATTGTGTGAAATCCCCTGGGATCGAACCCATGACCTTGGGGTTGTCATCGCTACGCTCTAACTACTGAGCCACAGAAAAGGATGTTAACATCACAACACATTATTCACCAATTCTGATGCATTCCCTTATAAAATAAAATAATTATATGCACATAATGTACTATAGGGATTTGACTTGAAAATCTGCATTTGATTTAATTAGCAGACTATTTATTTCCCTCCTTTTGCAGACTTGAGAGAAGTAGCTATGTTGGAGGAGAAAGGCATTATATTTGAACAAAGTTCAATAGCTTTAAATGTGGTATAATGCACCTGTTTGATGGTGAAATCATTGATGAGGTGATGGTTATGTTCGTTCAGGTTGCAGTGAAGAGAAACACAGTCGCTCTGGTACAGAAGGTCCTGTAAAGTATAAACTCTTTGGACGCCCAGTGAACGCTCTAAACCGTCCTGCAGGTACGGATCGTAAAAGATCACGTTGAAGCCGAAGGCTTTTGCTCGGACGGCTACTGCCTGTCCCGATCGACCTGTGACACAAAAACACAAAGAAATACAAAAATGCAGATCCAGCAAGCACAAATAATCGTGTGATAGTACAATAAAGATAATCACATTTTTCCACTAAAAAGTCGCTTTTTGTCACAAAAAGCTATCATACGGCTTTGGAATTTGCTAGTACTATTTAATATTTACTGTAATATTTACTGTAGTAAATATTTTTGGCTATTTTGAACTGCAGTTAATAGCGTAATATACCTTTATGTTTGCTATAGTAAGGTTCATGCTGTCATCTTGAAAAAAAATGATCAAAAGATTAAAATTGTGAACTCTCTCACCAAAGCCAATGAGTCCGAGTGTTTCTCCCCTGATGCGGGCGGCACCTGACGCCACCTCTCTGATCTGCTCCACGCTCTGGACTCGTGTCCCCTCACGCATGCTCTGATAAAGCCAAGTGTTTCTCCGGTACAGATTCAAGATGTGACAAAGCGTTGAGTCTGCTGTCTCCTCCACCGCCGCTGATGGAATATTACACACAGCAATACCTGCAGAAACACACACACGAGTCCAATTCAGTGCACAGAAATGTGTTGAGCATCTCTCCAAGAGATAAAATTAACAGTTAAGTCGGAACAAACTATTGTAAACATCAGGAAACGAAACTGTTCACTCAAATATTAAAATAGTTCTAGTGGACTCTAGTTGTTTCAAATCTGTATATATTTCTTTGTTCGTTTGAACAGATATATAGATAGATAGAAGATATTTGGTTGAATGCTTGTAACCAAACAGTTCTCAGACCCCATTGACTACCATGGTACTCAAATGTTTCCCAGAACTGTTTCCTGTCCTACATTCTTCAAAATATTTTTTGTGTTCGACAGAACAAAAAAATGATAAAGTAATTTTCCTACTATGGGAGTCAATGGGGTCCAACTGTTTGGAGCATTCTTCCAAATATCTTTCTCTGTGTTCAACCAAACAAAGAAATGTATACAGATACAGACTCAAATGTAAGTAAATGATGACAGAATTTTTATTTTTTCGGGCGAACCATCCCTATAAACACGGTGAAACACCCGGAGATTAGTCGCGCATCGTGGGTTGCATATGGTGTGTGAAAAAGGTGACACAAAAACGAAAGCAATTCACAATCTGTGAAAGTTAGACAGAAAGTTCCCAGGTTGTATTAATAAGCAGTTTAAATGAAGAAGGGTTTGACCAAATGTGTCAAATATCTAACTTTTCACAATCTGTAAAGTTCTCTTCTGAAGAAAGATTCAAGTGCTTCATATCAGAAGTGTATTGTGTTATTAAAGATTGAGCGTGAAAAAGCTCAATGTGTGCTCCAAGAATGAAAACACACTTGTCTACAGTCCACATTTTACTTGTCTTATATTCTCAAGGTACAGAAAATAGAATATTTATATTTTTGCTATTGTTTCAAACATCCTATAAAATTGCTAAACTAGCAGAACGTTCTTTCCTGTTTGACGTATTTCCTATTGAAAACATATCCATTTTCATTTTTTACTGAAGCCGAAGCTGAAGGCTTTTGCTCGGACGGCTACTGCCTGATCGACCTTTTACACAAATATACAAACACATATACAAACACATATCGTGTTCGTGTGATAGTCAGAAAGTGTATTTTTTTTTTTAAATGTACTATGAAAATTCATCATAAGGATTTGGACAGATGCTTTTATCCAAAACAACGTGGAGAGAATAAGAAGTACTCAATAAAATGTTGGAATTCACTATAGTAAACTGTAGTAAATTACTGTGTACTTTGGTTATTTACAATATTCTCATGACAGAGAGCATTTTTTTGGACAAAATTATATGTACACGACACAAGATGTGTTAGTAATAGTTTTAGTTTGCACTGAAAAGAAAGGTATGTGCATTTTAAATGTACACTTTCTCGACATGGGGGTTAGGGACCACTAGGTTGTGTCGAAATGACTTATATTATTATAAAAGGAAAACATCTTTCTAGTTACAGCAGGCACTAGAATATCTCATTTGGTAGAAATTGTAAATTGGGGCCTTTAAATATTATTCTACTATTGTTCTGCACAAGCATATGTGAGCCTGGAAGTCCCAGCGAAATAAAAAATGACAATTCTTTTTTTTTATCAAATATTGCAGCATTTATAGTAAATAGCTTATCAATGTCATTTTCTTTTTAAATTTCATGTACCCTCATAATCGTCAGTTAAAATCTGAAAACGCACTTCCGCAATGAAATTACAATCCATCTCAAGTTATGTAAATTAGACGGCGTGGCCGGAGCATCTGTTAACTCCTCCCCTTCACCTGTCAGTCTGCTGCCAGTTTCATTTCACAGTGCAACAGCTGTTTTTATACATCCAATCAATTTGCAGTAAAAAAAAAGCAAGCCACGACCGATAATTTTCTCGTTTGAAATTCCTTTCGAATCAGAATACAGAAGTAAAACGAACGCAAATCCGGTTCACGGGGACTTTAAGGATCAATTTTTCGAAATTGATATTAAGACATAAATAAGCTTTAATAATTTTAATAATATTTTTATAAATAAGCTTTCCATTGATGTATGGTTAGGATAGGATTATGTTTGAAAATCTGGGGGTGCAAAATAATCAAAGTATTGATAAAATCGCCTTTAAAGATGCCTAAATGAAGTCCTAAGCAAAGCATATTACTCACAAAAATAAAGTAGCGATATATTTACGGTAGGGAATTGCCAAAATATCTTCATTCGACATAATCTTAACTTTATATCCTAAAGATTTAATCAATCATTTTGACCCATAAAATGTATTTCTGGCTTTTCCTAAAAACGTTAAGACTGGTTGTGTGGTCCAGGGTGACAACGCTGAATCTCCTTCAAAATCTCTTTTGCTATCACACTTCTCTCATACATCAGCAATTATTTTCAGTGTTACACACTTTTGACTTGAACAGTCCCTCTGGTACGGCGGCTGTCATACAAACATCTCCAATAAGACAGAAATCGTCCTGAGATGAACGCAGCTGACTGTAAGATTCCATCTCTGATTAATGCGTCTCCTGCAGGAAATCAACTCTGTGCCTCAGAGGAATCGATTATTAGCTGGAAACTTGTCTTACCCATCTCTCCAGCCGCTTTAATGTCGATATTGTCGTATCCGCTGCCGATGCGGATTATGATTCGTAGGGCTTTAAACTTCTCCAGATCCTCTCTGGTCAGAGTGATGGTGTGGTACATCATTGCACCGACCGCTTCGTTCAACACCTGCGAACCAGAGAAGATGTTAAATAAGAGCACAGGAATCACATTTCTTCTTAATATGTTGGAATGAGTACGTGGGCTCAATGTATATCTCAGGATGAATGCGATATGTACATAGCTTTAATGTGTCTGAGATGTCGCTTAACACCTTTTCCCCCATGATAATAATTGTGTTTTTAATCAGAGCAATTATTCTTAATTTTGAATAAAAACAAACATTAATATGATCATTAACAACTTGATATGAAATAAACTGGATTTGAATGAAACAAAAAGCAATTTAAACTGCATTTGTCTTTAAACCGTAGCGCTGGTGTGTGAACAAACCTTCTCGTGGATTTCTTGCGTTGACTGTGCGTCGCAGAATGCCACCGTGGCCAAATCTTTCAGGATGGGCATCTCCACGGTGCAGTCTCTACCGTCCAACAGCGCCACCAGCGGGCGAGGATGCATCGGACCGTTCATGATCTGTGGCCTTATACCTACGACGAGAGAGAGAAGGGTGAGCTTCCTGAGCGCCCTCCTGCCATATGTCTTGTTGTCATGGCGATTACATCACCTCTACAGAGTTACGAATACGTCTAATTTTGGATAACATCTGAGCCCCGTGCTTTCTAATTCATTTTACAGGACTTTAAATGAGAATTATTAACATTGTTATCATGAAAAAATAATTGTGTGGGAGATGTTAAAGCAGCGTTTGGTCTCACAGGGAACTGGCAGGGATTGGGATTCTGGCACGCTTTAAATGAACATTAAACACATCATACGGAAACACAAATGATATGGTGATCGCTACATCAGAGGAGAAATCGGAGGGAGAAGGCAGAGGTTCGAGCCCCCAGATTGGCGTTCACACACTCATACCGCCAGTAGATCCCTGCAAGTGGCCATTCAACCAATCAGTGCTCAAGAAACTGCGCCGACTGTTCATTTTCCAACCTGTAAACAATTTCAGATCTCGGCCGGGGAGCGCTGAAAGCTTTTTTGGACACGTACGGCAAAGACAAACTTAACCTGAATGATTTTTAAACAAACAAAGACCAAGAACATACCGGTGCACAGACATTATCTAATGCGCAAATCTCTTCTGCTGTTAAACACATGCATGGCGTGACCTGAAAACCATTAAAGGGACAGTTCACCCAGAATGTTTAATTCCGTCATCATTCGTTCACCTCATGTTGTTCAAAACCTGTGTATAACTCTTTCTACTGCGCAACACACAAGAAGATATTTGGAGTAATGGAAGTCGACGGGTCGCGGCGTTTGGTTAACAGTTCATCAAAATATTTTTTGCGTGTTCTGCAGAATGAAAGTCATACATGACTTGAGGGTGAAAAAAGGATCATTTTAATTTCTGGGTGAACCATCACTTCATTGATCTTGACAACTAGCGGTGACTTAAGGTTTTAAAAAGAGCAACGTGACAAATTCTTTGAAATAAATCATTTGTCCTAAAGAAAAAAGACGTCCGTTTTAAAACAACATGAGGGCGAGTCAATGTCAGATTATTCATTTCTGAATAAACTAGAGAGAGAGAGAGAGAGTAATGTAATAGTCTCTTTGAAATCCCATGAACAATAAAAGTCTGTAAAAACAAAAGGAAATGAGGAGATTTTTCCATGGAGCAGCGTTGACGTGGATGTGTGTGTGTTTGTGTGTAATGGTAGCACATACATCACACTTGTATGTGTGAGTTTCTTCACCTCTTGCTTAGGTGTGCCGCTGTGATTTTAATAAGCACGTGTGTGTGTGTGTGTGTGTGTGTGTGTGTGTGTGAGACACAAGCAATCTCGGAGAAAAAAAAAGCTGGCAGCCAAATGCCTCACCTCACTGTCAAATGCTGCTTGTGGTTACCAAGCAACCTAATCTTTCACACACACACGCACCTACGAGACACAAAAAGACACACGCACCACCAAAAAATCTTTCAGAAATGAAAAACACACACAGCTTTAAAACTAAGCCAAAAGACACTCGCAGGAAAACAGATTTAAACAGCCGCTGGCAAATCACAGAGTGCCCGCTCGGGACCTGTAATAAACCAGGTGTGTGTGTGTAAGAACGTCTCTGTGCTGCGTCACTTTTTCTTAACCCCCCTCCATCTCTAATTTGCCCGGGATTGAACTGCTCGACACACACATTAATGCTAATGAGTTCAGGACCACAATACACAGCGGGTGTGCACATGTGTTTCGACGAGTGAGCGAGTTTGTCACAAAAATCTCATCGCTTGTGACACCTCCAAACATCAAGAACCACACACACACACACACACACACTCACACACACACATACACAGACACAACCACACACACACTTCTCTGGACAATTTCAGAGACATGCATCTTGCCTGGAAAATGCTGCCTCCACATTCCTCCCATGAAGAGCAGCCCCCAAAAAAACGAGGGAAAATGGAGGGAGACGACGGAAAAAAGACGCTGTGCTTGTGTCCTGGGGGTCTCCCTTTCTCTCTCTCTCTCTCTCTTACTCCCCCATATGTGGGTATCTGTTCGTATTCAGACAGAAGCTGAGGATCAGAGACGTTCACAGATGGACAGGAGAGCGCGTTGTTCTCCTCTCACTTTCCGTCCGTTTTCATCCCCCCATTTCTCTCAGGGTGAGGAATAATTACAGCCGGCCGAGTCGAATCGCGGAGGGTCAAAAATTCCCACTCGAGTGCCAGCGCAAACCAGTTGTGCCTTTCCTCTTCTCGCGCGCCCGATCACCCCCCTTCAGTTGCTTTTTTTTTTTTCTACCCTCACTCCCTCGCTCTCAAATTTATGATTTGGAGACCACGGCGGTTGGAGACTGCCTCTCCCTTCCACTCACATCTCTCGCTAATTCCCCCTCGCTTTATGTTCTAAAATTACAGCTACACTGTAAAAATGATTCTGGTGGGTGTTAAAGGGACAGTTCACACAAAAATGAAAAATCTGTCATCATTTACTCACCCTCGGGTTGTTTCAAACCTATATACATTTCTTTGTTCAAATGGACACAGAGAAGGTTATTTGGGAGAATGTGAGCAATTTTCAGTTCTGGGACTTCATCCACTACCATAGTAGGAAAAATATTATGTATTTTTTTGGTCTGTCAAACACATAATGAGATATTTTGAAGAATTTAGGAAAACAAAAGAGTTCTCGGGCACCTTTAACTAACATTTAATTCTCCCTACTATGGTAGTCAAAGATGTCCTGGAAGTGAATATTACTGAGAATTAACATTCTTACAAATATCTTTCTTCGTGTGAATCGGAACATAAAACATTATACTGGTATGAAATGACATAAGAGTGAGTAAATGATGACAGAATTTTCTTTTTTAGATGAACTGTCCCTTTAAATACAACCCATTAAAATCGGTTTGATTTTAACTATAGTAGTTAGCAGGTTTAATAAATAAGAATGGGTACTTTTACTCACTCTTCTTATTTGGTTAGAGTAGCAATGGCACTTAAAAAATAAAATAAAAATACACACCAATATGATTGATAGACACAACATTTGAAACTCAAAGTCTTAAACTTAAACTTAAAATATAAGACAATAGTAAAAAGCACAACAATGCAAAAATTTAAAATTCATGTATCCTCATAATCTTCAGTTAAAATCTTAAAATGCAATTCCGCCCTGAAATGACTGTCCATCTCAAATGACGTAAATTAGACGGCGTGGGCGGAGCTTCCGTTAACTCCTCCCCTTCAACTGTCAGTTTTCACTCGGATATACGGAAGTAAAAACGTTCGCAAATTCCGGTTCACGGGGACTTTAAAGATATTAGCTCGAGTACAATTAATAAAAATGAGTACATTCTAACTATTTGTTAAGTTTAATAGTTGATAACATTAAAATATTGAGTAACATTTATCCTAAAATATAAGCCCTGGAACAGTGCGCATGCATCGACTTCAAGTCGGGGATCAAGGGATTCAAATCATCATCTTCTGTTAAACTGGCGGAACGTTAAAATGTCCAGCTACAGGCACGTTTTGTTTAACGTGTAGATATCATTGTGAATGCAAATGTTTACTCGTCTAACTGTAATATAGCAAAAGATTTGTAACTGCCGCGCTTCTGTGTTGCCTGTCAGGCGAGTCAGAGTCACGTGCTAAAAATAGACGGAAGAGAAAGAGCTGGAATATAATATTATTTCAATCTGTTGATGTAGGTTTTGTTTTACATGGCAACACACTATAAAATATATATTTTCAGTGCTGTTTATCGTGTTTTGCCTCATTAGCCGCTTCAATTCAATTGCGGCTTCTGTATCGTCTAGTTAGGCCACAGTCTTATAAGGGAAGGATTTATAGCACTCTTTTTATTGTTCTTATATGTAAAGTTATGTGTATATGTTTTTCTGCGTGTCTCAGACCTTTTCTTTCACAGATAGATCCACACACTATGAAACATCAGAAGACCACTCATGGAGAATTTGCATATAACAAGATAAATAAACATCAGAATACTGAGTTACTATTATTTTAGGCATTTTATTTTATTTTAAATGAATCGACTCTGCAAATTATGTGGAAATGTTGTTATTTTTTACTCAATAAAAAGAAAATGATTCAGTGTTTTGTGTTACCCGATTTAGGTAGATTAAACCTTTCCTAAATAAGTAATATATAGAGTTTAATTATTCTTATTGACCATTTATTATTAATGATAATTAGGTAGATGATGGTTGCCTGATGGGTAAAATTATGTATGAAGTAATTAGTCGTATAATATTTTAGGTAGACTTTACCCAATTTCTTTTAGTGTGTTATATAGCTCATAAATTTACTCAAAAATATATGATAGAATTTACTCTAACAAAGCTAGTTAAAGTATAGGTTGTTTTTTACGGTGTACTTCTGTTGATTACAACAACTACAAAATTATTTTTATCAAGCTTATACAATGCGTGTCTGTTGTCAAGAACCAATGGGGCCATGAATACAAGAACAAATGATGACGAAATGAAAAACATGAGCAAACAAACGACTATTGGATGAAAAGAATAAACAACCAAAATTACCAGATGAGCATCAAACAAATGGATGAAAAAAACAAACTAATTAATAAATGAACATCAGCGAATGGCAGCACGGATGTTTGTAAACAATCCAAAGAACGAACTAGCAAAAAAATAAATGTTACATTCACACATAATAAATAAACAAACAAAACAAATGACCTAATAAAAAAGCTGAATTACTACAGATGATTTAAGGGAAATTAAAGAATTGATGTAATAAAGACACACTCACACAGAATAACACAATGAGGATGTGTACTTGTTCATCTTGTCGGTGCAGTTTCTCGTGTAGCCGACAGAATTATTTTAAGCTACTTAAGACCAGAGCAAACACTGCCGTCTATATTCCCCGCCATAAATCGCTTAACAGGATTCCTAGTGAAAGTTGAATTCGACACACACACAAATGAACACGCGGAAAGGAACTTAGGGATGTTGAACAGAAACCACAAGACACACATCTGACTAAATGAAGTCACAGATAGCACGCTGTGGAAAAAAGCTTGTCCGTTGTTCGGGTGAAATGTAAATGCACTCCATAGACGTACTTTAACATTCACCAAAAAATCAAAAATTGGTATCGACGACGATCCCCCTCATTTACATATGAATGTCTATTCAGCAGCCCGGCGAGGGCATTGTTACTCATTTAACAAGCATAGAGGATGGCAGGTCATAAAAGAGGACATTTACATATAGACGTCTTAAAGGTACAGCGTGTTTGTCAATCCAAAGGGTCAATGAGAGGGTGAAAAGGGTAAAAAATGGATTCAGAAGGGATCAAAGGTGAAGAAGATTGCAGCAAATTGTAAATATGATTTTACAATAAAATGACAATCTGTTTCTGGAGTGTGATAAATTACACCTTGTGTTAGCAGTCAAATGACCAAACAAGAGATGACCAATAGCACACTAACTAAGCTAACAAACTACTTTATCTTTCATTTTTGCTTTCCTGAAGCAAAACAAACACATACAGCAGATGATGTCTTCTTCACTTTCTCATTCCACAAAATAATTTTCCCTTCGATTCATTCGTTTCACATTCTCTCTCCGTCCTTCTGTTAGCTCTCCATATGACAGGAGCCATCTGGCTTTCCAAAGTGAGAGATTGAACCGGAGAGAGAGAGAGCGAGAGAGCTAGAGAGAGAGAGAGAGACAGAGAGAGAGAGAGAGAGAGAGAGAGAGCTAGAGAGAGAGAGAGAGACAGAGAGAGAGAGAGAGCCAAACAGCTGTGTTTTGTTACACTTAAGACGAGGTTCTTTATGAGGTGACAGTGTATAGTGTGGAGTAAGTTACAACAATAACACACACACACGTCCGTGTACCCTCACACGGTAAAATAAAAACAAGTAAACAGCTGTGCACATTATGATCATAAGTACTCTGTTAACACAATAACCATTAACTTTAATATGCGCTCCTGATCTTTTTGTAAAGGATATACATTTTTCAGGATTCAAATATACATTGCTAAACATCTGACGCAACACTTTTCTTAACAAGCCCTTGAGTTTCTACGACACATTAACATCACAGCTCAATCACACGCTTCAAATATAACTATACAATCCACACACGGCCGTCTGTCCTTGCGCACACAGAAATTCATCCAGCACGCAAGACCATGAGACATTTTTCCGTCTCTTTTGTGCATTAAAGCGATACACCGATTCTGGTTTTCAAACATTGATGCATGGCATTCACAGAGATCTGCCGCTCCATCTACAAATGAAACTCAATCTTTGTGACCTTTGTATTTTCTCACAATGAATAATTCAATGGGACCTGTTGGGTCTCTTTTTCATTGGCAAAGACTCGCACCGGAAGAAAATCGTAGACAGGAAATTCCTTCTGCAACAGTCGACGTGTTGAGTTTCTCGATGTGTGTCTTTCAAAGTCTTTCATTCGTTTAAAATGCGGTGTAGCGATAACCTTGTTTTACATGGTTTAACACCCCTAATCCATACGTTTATAACAAACACACCGAATCACATATTACAAAGCTACTGCGTAATATACATGCCATGTTAATGTATGCCTTTAGCAGACGCTCTTATCCAAAGCAACACAAGTCATTTAAAAATGTATGAAGTTGAAAGAAATATCACACACTGGTTGTTTACACATGCATCGAGCACGAATCAGAGCAAATGGATTATTAATACTATCAAACAAACCAATATCACACCCTTTACTCATTATTTAATGCTAAAATGTCACATCAGAAAAGGACCAAATGACTTCTATCACAGATTAGAGTACACACATTCATTCATTTCTGCAGGATTATGTTCTGACAGACACAGTCAACTCAAACCCCCCCGCCCGTTCCCACCGGGCCCGGCCCGGCACAGATGGCTGGAGGGATTTTTCCTCTCTAATCTCTTTTTTTTTCCATTCTCTCCCTCTTCTCTTCATCCTGCTTCATTTGTAAAACCTCAGTAAATGAATATGCTGAGCTGGAAAAGTCAACCTAACAACTCCTGGCGCTTAAAATCCACTTCTGTCTATTTCCTGTCATTTGTAGCATATTCCTTTCCCGCCATCTTTTTTGAGAGATCAACCATTTTATCAAATAATGCACAAATGGGAATTGCTAAAATACGTAAAGCTGTACAACAACATAGTTCATTTCAATAAATTAGTAAATAAAGAATTAGGTCATAACTAATGAAAACACATTTATATTTCAAGATTTTTCTGCATAATTAATTTGACTGGTCTTGCTTGTACATCACAGAGATGTTTCTCATACACGGCTGAAAACAATCAAACCCAAAACTTCCACACAAACCTATCACTCCTTTGCAAGCACTGTTTCTTCAATGTCAACAATATTGTGGTTAAAATGTAACTAAATAGTCTTCGATGACCATCCAAGTGTAACGTTTCTGATCCATGACCTGGGGGGCGGCTTATCCTGACTCGGGCTGATCTCTCTGAACGCTTAAACTCGCTGTCCAACAAGAACATCAAAATCTAAACAAACGAACAAATCAACAGAGCAAACCTGACATTAAACAGGCAGACACCAACAACCACACACAAACATCTGACCTGGGGCACTTCCGTGTTGTCCGACCGCGACGTCCATCGCCATGACTACATAATCCGATCTCACTAGAAAGGAAGGACTTATACCGGGGTCAGAGCTACATGTCCATATGCACATGCAATTAGTCTGGGTGGGGGAGGCTTTTGGGAACGACCATAAATGGTAAAAGAACAAGCAACAAGGTGTTCAAACTCTGTGCCATTATGTTAAAAATGAATTAGATCTTATCCATACACCAACCCTTGAGAACATTATTATGCTGCAAGCAAAAAATAAAGATGATGCAAAAATCCAAAGCAGGTCACCTAGCAACACACAATTAAGGAAAATCCTGCGAGCCAGCCGTCTACAGCCTGTCCATTAGCAGACGAAATTACCGGCAAAACAAACAACCCTCACCCACATGCAAATGACTTTGTTTCGCTTTCGCGTTTTCCCGAGGAACACCGGCCTGCTGGGGCTCCGCAGATGTTCGCCAATCTACTCTGACACGACCCAAACCCCAAACATCTGGAGTCAGAGACGACCAGGGCACTGGAGAAATCGTTTCATTATGGGAAGCGAAAGCCAGCTAAAGCCATCAACTTAAGTGAGATGAGAGAGAAGGTACAGAAGTGGCAGACGAAAGAGAGCAATAAATGAAGAGATAAGATACAAAAGAATATGGACAGAGAAAACTGAGAGATGAAGAGGAACCTGGAGTTGACATCACTAAATGTCTGATTTTCTATACAAGACAATTTTAATCCTCAAAGACAAGCACAAATGTCTACAGCAATGTCAATCAATTGCTCGAACATTTATGATGTATATATATATTTGCAAAGCTATGAGAGCGAGAGAAAGAGAGAGATGGCTTTATGGTAAAGCACAGAGGTTTAATGTTTACGGTTGCCAAGCAACATCAAAATTGTATTGTATACATTTTTTCCCAAAGAGATTGATTTTGGCTCCGATTAGAACTAATAGTTTAAATGATTTAATACTATTAGCTTTGCTGCTGTTTAGGCTGTCTTTTGTGTCAGTGTTACGCAACGCAAAGCTGTTTTTGCACTAATGCCAGACTTACTCTTTTATTCTGAATCATCTTATCTTTGGTTCGCATCCATCACACACCAAATGAAAAACAGCTGCAAAATACAAATTATATTTGTAAAGCGTTTTACATATTCTGCTTTATCCAAAAATAGACATTTTGAAGCACCTTTAAAGGCGCAGCTTTTGATTTACAGCGGCCAGTCGCGTTGTATTATAGATTTGAGACGAATCGCTAAGTCCAAACACGACGGTGACCACCATAGTACAAAAAGATGTCGTTCTTATGAGGACGCAGGGAAGCGATCATGCGGGCATTAGAAAGACTGTAGAAGGAGCGAGGTCTTATTTATTACATAAAATAAACGGTCTGTGGATTTTAAGGATAAAAAAAGGATAAGGAGGCAGGAGCTATTAGCTGTGGTAATATTATAAAATCTTTCCAGCAGAGAGGCGTTAGGACCCACGGTACTGACGCTTTTAGGAGAGATACTGATAGATATCAATGGAGATACTTTCCAGTAGAGAGTCGTTGGTGAGAAAGATGATCTTAAAGTCAGGGGAGGAGGTTGCTTTCATTCCGATAAGTTTGTGAGTAACATTGTTTTTACTGTTTGTTAGAACCAAGATATGTTATTGTTTTTGTTCTAATATTAACTGTGTGACCGAGCAGTTTTGAGCGATGTTGCTTATCTGCAAGCGCTTTAATATTGAACCAGAACTGTAGAGTACAATCCGTACGAATCACCGATCATCCATGGTCCATTTCACCACTATACCGCAGGGTAGAGGAAATGCGTGTTTGTAGAGTTGTTTGTCCGTTTATTGCTGCTGTACAAAACATGGCCACGAATTCATTGTATGTAGGGGCGCCCTGTGTGTAGATATAAACATCTTATTCTAATGTATTAGAAACATAACGGTTCATTACGCACATCTGAAGAAATAGTTTTGTATATTAGATTGCATTGTCCATAGATCCTCCTAAAAACCCTGTATTGTTCCTTTAACACCTAAAGGCAACAAAAAACGTCAACAAAGCTGGTCCAACTGTGGTCCAGAAGAACTCCCTGTTTTGTTTTTTCAACACGAGACACAGAACATTGACAAACAAATCTAAGTGTTAAACAGATATCTTTAAGATTTATATATAAATATAAGATGTTAAAATAAAAAAAAGCAACGGTGGAAACTGGTACTGCTGGACCAGTGTATACATCATGCCAAGTAGTCTATACAGTGAAAAACAAAGTTTAACAGAATGTAAGATAATTATTCAAACATTTTACTACCGTCAAACACTACTGATCTTGGCCACTAACCAGTCAGCCAATAAAAACATCCGATCACTCATTTCAGTGGCCGCCCACCCTAAACAATCATCACAATACATTGATTACTATCAGCACAAACAGATTAAACTGACTATTGTGATATGCTGTTTAATATCCTGTCAGGTTGACAACACATCTCCGTTTCAGATCAGAGTCTTTCCAGCGCAATCGCTGACCATCGGTCACATACACGCACTGTTGACTGTAGAGTGAAAAAAACATGACATTGTAAATTTGACAGTCTTTACCATGGTTAACATACGTCGACAGCAACATCAGATCCCTCCTCCAAAATCTAAAGGAATAAGACATTTATTAAGAATAAAAAATCCTATTGTTTGATGCGCAATACGAAAATGTATTTCATATGTGGTACTTAAAACATAGTATCAAAAATAGGCTTCATTGTTGTTAAAATAATTATTCTTACATGTTCATGTCAGGTTCTGTATGATCCTAAAGCCAAAACTAGTAGTTCACGTTTCATACTTGAGGCAATTCTTGTTTCTAGAGGACTGTAATGGATTTCATCTATACTGCTCAATAAAGTTCACACTTGGCAGTAAAGTGACCATCTCTCTCGTCCTGTGTCGGCTGAATCAATCATTCTGATCTCGCCTGTATAGAGCTCTGTTAAAGTGACAGCTCACATCAAACGTACATCTGAACGACTGTGGCGTTTACAGGCTACATTTCACTCAGACTCGATCTCAGTCAAACAGATCTTGGAAAAACGCACAAGCACTGATAAAGGTTCAAAGAGAAACCATAATCAAACCAAACATGAGACGTGCCACTCAAAATCCTTTTAGATAAGTCTATACTACACAACATCTGTGATATAAAAGCCAAAAGCCAACCTAAAGGTCACCGACTGCCTCGAGTTGATATGACTAAAACTACAAAAATATGACTGACTAATAACATAAAACACCACTGCACAGCAACACAACAGGATGAAAATGCACAACACACATACTTTTGCCGCAATTAAACCAAGAAAACACTATTTTCCAGTAGTGCAAGTAAAATGATGACCATCTTTTGTTTTCTGGAGAACAAACCAAGTCATATGTGCAAATGAACTAATCTACTGTTGTAAGCATCTAAAAAGAGAAAAAAATGAAATCATGATGCAAGCGTCCATTTAAATGGGCTGAACTATAAATCTACTCAAAGGCACTGAAAAAATGAGAAGGAAACAATCCTCATGGTAACCAGCATGACCATAACTCTAATGTACAGTATACACAACACGGGGCCGTGTTGTAACACTACAAACTAAAGTCTTGCAAAACTCAACATTAGATAAACAACATGCATTTCAACTGTGAAGACATCTGGGGAATATATGAACAAGTCTAGAATGTCAGTGGCTACACAATTTATTTCTTCTAAAACAGAATATAATTGTTTATTCTTTAAAGGAGACAATAGAGTACAATTATATACACACAGACAAGCTCAATCAAAAACAAACACATTGGTGCACCTAAAAGGGGGTGAGAAGGAAAGGGGCACATGTAGAAGGAAAAGCAAGAAGGCTTGAATTTACTTGTGTCTGGCGACGCCATAGTGGAGACAATGACCGGAGGTCCAGTGCGCCGACTGAGCTTCTGATTAGCCAGGTTTACATTTGTTCCTGAAACGGCACCTCGCAGAGGTACTAGAGAACCATCTGAGGCCACAATCCCAGCCTTCCGCATTACCTGTGGGCTTACATGGGGACTGGGCATGGTTGACATCGCGGCCAAACTACGATCTCTCTTCATCAACTCCATGGGTACAGTGTAGTTGGTGGTGTACGCCTTAGGTGCTTGCTGGGGTGCCATAGGAGAAATGGTCATTGATTGAGGAACTCCATGCAGTGGTAATGGCTGTGGCATGGCATGGAAAGGGCCTGTCAATTGCGGTGGTATTCCTGGTAAATGCGATGGAATGGCTACTTGTTGGGATGCTGCAGTCATAGGTGGCATGTGCATGCCTGCATGTGGATTGAAGGCTGACAGAGGGCGAGGTTGAACCGGAAACATACCGCCACTGTAAGATCCTGCAAACCTGGCTCCGGGATACCCACTGGTCTCAAGAAACTGTTGGGAGGGGGCGCTACTGGGTCTGCGACCATAGCTCTCTCCCATCCTTGGGGATATAGTCTGCATGGGGGTAGAAGGTGGCTGCATATAATGGGAGTCCACACCTGGAGTCATTGGTGGAGGTTGGTGCACATAAATATCACCACGATGGCTGAAGCTGTTAGACCTGCCTCGAACTGGAGCACTGGGACGTTGGGGGGTAGCTGGGGGGACTTCGGGTGTTTTTTTGCAACCCAGCACAACACGAGACAGAACCCGGGCCTGACCCAAGTTGGGGGCTACTGAGCGTGCATCATTTTCTTCCATTACAGCCAACATCGCTGAGGAGTCAAAACCTTGATGCAGAAGGGAATTAATGGTGCTTTCTGAAAGGCCTTCTTTTTGCAAAAAAGCCAAAAATTTGGGGTCAACAGGTGCTATGGGGGTTTGAGGGGCAGTGGGAGGGGGAGCAGGTGCAGGAGGCTGAGGAGGAAGTGAAACAGGAACAGGAGCTACTGCTGGTGGCTGGGTGGATATTGGAGCGGTTGGGGGGGCTGGGGAGTAGACAGGATTTGGAGGTGCTGTGGGTTGCACGTATGGAACTTGCTGCACTGGCTGAACCTGCGGTATCTGTTGAATGTGCTGCATTTGCTGCACTGGCTGAACATGCTGCATTTGCTGCACTGGCTGAACTTGCTGCATTTGCTGCACCGGCTGCATTTGTTGCACCGGCTGCATTTGCTGCAGGGTGTGCATTGGCTGCATTTGCTGCACTGGCTGCATTTGCTGCTGCTGTATTTGTTGTTGCATTTGTTGCTGTGCTTGCTGTTGAGCCTGCTGTATGGTGTGTGATGAGGAATTTTCGGGATGCATGACCATACCTCGGACAGTTCCATCCATTCCTTGAGTAGTTGGATCAACCACAAGGCAGGTGGCTTTAGGCTGGTGAGAATCAACTGATCTTCCGTTGACATCACTGTAGATCGTGTGGCTAGTGAAAGAGGCAGGTGGCTCAGCACCGTAACGAGGAGAATTTGGCTCAATTAGATAACAAGCTGGAGATGGTGCTCTGCTTGTAACTCGTTGCCCATCCTGCATCATTTTGGATATGGGAGTAACAGGTGGAGGCCCTGGAAGGGATGCTTCCCTGTAAATACGACCCATTTCATGTGCAGTAGGCGGTGGGGGAGGAGGTAAGCCTTGTGTTGGGGTGGCAGAAGCAGGCCTACCGCCTGAACTGTGCTCCCACAGTTGTCGAGGACCTGCCATCATTCCATAATGTGAAGCTGACCTATTTAGAGGATGAGGCTGATCTCCACGATAGAAACCCTCTGCTGGCCTGGACGGCATGCCTGGGTCTTGCTGATAGTAGTCGTGAGGTGGCAGGGACCCACGATGAGCTACGTGCAGTCGATCGTAATGGCTGTTTAATTCAGGAACAGAGCTCTTTCTTATGTTACGGGGGTTAGGACAATCCAAATAACCTTGGTTATAAAGAGATTCCTGGTAGGATTCAGGCTCGCGTTTCAAATCCAGGTCAGGGGGACGCACTCCAGCCGGGGGCTCGTACCATCCCCCTCCTGCGTCTCCACCGTAGCTCAGCGAGTTCCTTCGACCAGCCATCCGGGCCTGCTGCTCGTAAATGCTCTCACTGCGTTCCCAATCAGTCTCATTCCCACCCAGCGTGTCCCAGCTCTGGGAGCGCCCAATCGGCAACTGCTTACTGGAGATCAACATGAGGAACAAATACAATTTATTCAGATTCCTTTAGGTTTCTAGATGCAGGCTGATGTCAAGTGTTGAGAGGAAAAAGGGTGAAAGAAAAAGATGAAACACAAGATATCAATTTTCACCTGAGGTCCAGCTGAAATTATTGCCTCCCGGCCCCTTTCACAGTAGCGAGGTCTGGCTATCAAATGGCTCCTCTTGCTTGACGATTTGTGAATAATTGATCTGGGGAATACTGCTGGTGGTGATGGAGGCAGGAAAGAGGACACCAAACACTCTCGCAAATAACACAGGGAGGTGAAGCCTGCCTGACTACTCCATTGTGGCAATGCAAAGCGACAACCGTGAACAGACAGAGTGAAAGAAAATAGAGAAAGCAGACAGGAAGGAACATTTTAACAAGGGGAGGGCCGGCGTGGGGGAGGCAGGGGCTTGCGATAATCCTGATCCAACCCTGAACATTTTACCCGCTCAGATTGCTATAAGGGATTACAGAGCAAATAAAGCCATCTTAAATCAACCGTCCCCCTCACGTGACGTCACACGCAAACAGATGCAAAATACATCCCTGTTGATAGTCAAGAAACACGGGAACACATGCTGCCATGGACACTCTTACCTGAAGGCATTGGTTGAGCTTGACCCTGTTTCACTTTAGCCAGCTGGATTGGAGAAGGAGGTCTTTGCAAGACCCCAAGAATACACAGCTAAAAACCGTACAGTACTGTCAAAGAACGTCAAATCCTGATTGAACAATAATCCCATGACAGGCCAGCAATTGCAGAGCCACACAACCGCAGCGATCCACTATCACCGCTCATCTAGGGCATTTTGACCTGACCCGACACAAGCACGGCTATATGAACCACTGCCTCTTTTATCCTCTGCTGTGCACCAATAATGAGGTCAATGAGCTTCTGCAAGTTGGACTGCTATAAAGATCCACAAAAGAATCACAGTTTCACTTGAAAACGAACGCAACCATTCTAGCTAACTAGGATACCTAAAACATCGAAAGATTTTGGATACACCCCAGATCCAAATTCTTAGCTATCCTTCCACGCAACCCAGACTCTAGTTTAAATATTACAAACATTACATAACCACCATGTAAAATAAGCATTTGAAACCCACAGGAGTAATATCCGGGACATCAAATGAAGAACAGTATGACAATCTCTTAAGGCTTGTGAATGATACTTTATAGAAACACTTTAATGTTGACTGACCTTGAATTTTCAGTTTGGGAAAATCTCTTAGTTGCAAACAGATTTCGCCCACCTGCCACTAAAAAAACTCCACCCAAATCCGTTCTGATCCCCACACCACCAGAGAGAGAGAGAGACTGAGAGAGGGAGAGGGGTGACTTGCGAAGGATTAAAATGAATAGGCTGTTCTTTGACTGTCAATTGTCATTTGATGCATGCTGCATTCTGATGCCATCTAAAGCTCAGTGCCGTTTCAAAGTCACCTCGAAGTGCGTCTAATTTATTTTCACTTTTATAAAGACTCCCTGATGCCCGTAACACAGATCTGGCATAGTCGCCACGCTGGCTTCGAGCCTGTTGATCAGGGTAGCAGTTCTTATCTGAGCCTGTACAAGTCAGCATGTCTGGATTGCAAATGTGCCGCAGTATGGCTGCCTTGTCATCTGCCAGGGTAACACTGCCAAAGTTCTTCCCTTGTCGCTTACTAATGGAGCTCATATGTGTATTTGAGCGTAACAATTAACAACATCGCTCTTACATGATCACAAAAGTACATGGTGCGAGGTATCTTACAATCCACCACCTACACAGGCAGTGATCTAAGTAAATGTCCTAAAGGGATAGAACACCCAATAATTACAATGATCTTCATCTATTTAACCTCATGCCATTCAAACCCTGTATTTGACTCTGGATCACAAAGCAGAGAGAAATGCTGTTTGGCCTTCATTGCTCTTTAAAATAAAAAGTCATAAAGGTTTGGAAAGACATGAGGGTGAATAAAAGTAGAAAGAATGTTTATTCATGGGCGAATTAATTAATAGGCAACATTATTACTAAATGTTGAAACATTCTTTATCTCGAGAGGGGTCTTTGACAGCTTGCTGGGTTTTGGATCAGATCGAGTAAGAAGGGTGTGATACAGCCAAATAAAATCAGATCTCTTTAGAACAGCATTTCTCTCTCTCTCTCTCTCTCTTTTGCTCTCTCTCGCTCCCTCTCGCTCTCCAACACACACACACACACACACACACACACACACACACAGGATTATGCTTCTTTCCTTTATAACTGTTACACATTTAGAAAACAAATACCTATCAGTACTGTTGCATCTAAAGCGAGGAAAGAAGTGTCATGGCAACAGTCTCTAGTTTTCCCTCTGCAGAAGTTTTGAGAACAAAAGAGAGCGAGGGAGAGTAAAAAAAGAGAGGAAACTGAGAGAATTTTCATAAATCCTTTGCGCCTGAGAGACTGCGACTAATCTAATACGAAACCCTCCGGGACGTTTGGCTCCAACAACCCTCTCTGCCTATCCGGGAATACATGTGTAAGCAATTTTATACATGACTACTAATACAAGAGTTCTTGAAGGGGAAACAAATTCATAAGGAGGATATGAAGTAATTAAAAACACAACGTGTAGGAATATAACACACTTTCATTTACTTGCTCTCTTGCTCAGTTGGGACTCCATAATGCAGTATAACGTGTGCGCAGTGATTATTTACATTTCAGGCTTGTGAATAGAAAGTGACAACAGAGCGGTCGACTGTATGGAGAAAAATTCATTTGTACGTCCTGGAAAATCATACTAAAATAAACTAATTTTACCACCATAAACTTGTAATTTCCATTAACCAGATTAAACATTTGCCTCTTATTTAAAGGGATAGTCCACATGAAAATTAAACTCTGTCTTCGTTTCCTCACCCTCTTGTCATTTCAAACCTGTATGACTATTATTCCGCAGAACACAAAAGACGATATTTCAATGAAAGTTGGTGAGCGAACAGTGCCAGCAGTGTTCAAAACGGATGCCTGTTACAAACATTCTTCAAAATATCTTGTTTGTGTTCTGCGGAAGAAAGAAATTCATACAGGCTCGAAATACAAGAGAGAAGTGATGTAAATGATAGGAAAAAAATTTTTAGGGGTGAACTATCACTTTAATAAATCAAATTCTTAACTGTATAATCTTACACTGCAAATAAAAAACACAGTTTATTATTATCAACCGTCTATGTGTTTATTTGAATAGAACAACAGCCCAAGTATACCGTTTGTACACACCACCGCCGACTGAATTCTTACTCTTCCGCTAGCAGAAAGGCCCGGGAATTACATTTTGTGATGGTGTTTTTAAAAAGGAAGTGAGTGAGATGCAAGTGACATTTCTTCATTGCAGAGGTATAGTCTAGATAAAACTCAGCTTTTCTAACGGCAAACGAGTCGAGCATTTAACAAGGCTAGAGATGTGATGACTGGAGTCTTTGTGCAGGAGCTGTAGGGATGTTGAAGTGTGACTCAAGTTTCTAAAACCTGATCTGTTACGCTTGAACCGTCTCTTTGAAACCTACCCGCCGGTTACTGAACCACCATAACACTACCTGAGCTTCTCTGAGAGGAGACACGTGGAAAAGAACCAGTAGTAGATTTTATTAAACAAATTCAATAAAATCAGTTTAATCCAATAAAAATTGGTGGTAAATAGCAGCTACAGTTAAAACCATCTAAACAAGCATGGGTTTATATGCTAATGTAACCCACGTGAAATAAATGAAATGATCAGTAATACACTTAAAGGGACAGTTCACCACAAAATGAAAATTCAGTCAACATTTCATACCTGTAAAAAATGACTTTTTTTATAAATGACTTATCAGAGAAAGATATTTGGAAGAATGTTGGTTATTTTCAGTTCAGGAACATCATTGACTACCGTAGTAGGAAAAAGTGAAATGGTAGTCTAAGGTGCCCCAGAACGGGTTGTTTTCATAAATTCTTCAAAATGTCTCATTTTGTGTTCACAAAATCAAATGTAATAAAAAAAAATATTTATAAAGGTTTGTAACAATCTGAGGGCGAGTAAACAATGACAGAATTTCCATTTTTTGGTGGCGTATTCCTTTAGGAACGTTTCACCCAAAAATAAAAATTCTGTTACCGTACCATAACCATAGTAAGAAAAATGGAAAAAATTATAATTTGAGAATAATTAGTCCTACTATGGTAGTCAATGGTGGCCAAGAACAGTTTGGTTACAAACGTTCTTCCAACATCTTTCTCTGTGTTCTTCTGTAATTTTTTATAGCGATTTGGAACAACTTGAGGGTGAGTATGATGACAGAATTTTCATTTTTGGGTGAACGGTCCCTTAATTTATTTACTATAGTAAACTGATACTATAATATCACTATTTACTATAGTAAACATCCGAGCCAATGACCTCAAAAGTGTTCAGTCACATGGCGTGGTTGTGTATTGGGGGACCCCTTCAACCCCTAAATCTTAAAAAAAAAGTCTATATGACCTTACTATTTTGACTATTAAGGTATTCTACAGTATTTACTACAGCTGACCAATTCACTAAAGTTACTAGACACAGTACACAATACTATAGTATATATTGACAAAGTGTTTTAATTAGTATATACAACAGTATACTTTCCTGTAATAAATAGCCTATTAAAGTATGCTTTAGTTCTTAAATGGGTAAGTATGCATGCCAATATTAAAACCCAAGTTTAGTTCACCGATGTCAATTACCACACAAATGACTTACAATAAAAATAAAACCCTTATTTAAAGTGCAGTAAGTATTGCCAACAATAAGCCAAAAACGTATGTGCAACAGTATATATTACATGTCAAAGTGAATTGCCATTCAAGACCTCATTTACTTTTGAAACGGTGACAAATTTGAGTAAAATAACTTGAATTCAAGCATATCAACACTACCTATTTTACTATACACACATATCCACTATTAACAAGCATAACATAAACATAGAAGACATCTTTTACATCTTAAAACAACAGCCTGTCAGAAACAACAACACGGCGACTGTCAGCCCTTTCCTAAAACATCCCCCGAGGAACATTTCCCCTCCTCAGTTTCCTAACCGTGGGCTTAATTGATGTGCGAGGAAGAAAAACTACGACGCTGCCAGATCAGACCGCATTCAGGGGTCCCCGCGAGGGGGGTTTCGGGAGCCAAACGCAAACTTTTATAAGCCTATAATATGGAGCGGCCCGTGAGATGCCAAACCGCGCTCTTTCTGTAGAACGGACGGAAAACTTTCCCAGCGTTTGGGGATTAAAGTTGATTGCGTGTGTGCGTGCGCACATGCGATACGGGTTTTAAACGCTCATTTGTGTTCCTGCTTCATTAGAGGAACATTGCATCATCGTGACTGATGTCAACTTGGACTTCAAGAGTAAATGTGCATTCGATTCACCGTTTACTCTTTTGGTGCGTTTTTTTTTTTATGTGCCTCTGATGACTTTCAAATGGGACCAATATAAGAACCTTCTGGAAGCTGGAAAAACTTTTCTCAGGAAACCTTAGATGACATCATTTATCACGCGTGCCCACACACAAACACAAGCACACAAATCCGAACTACACCCCTTTAAGTTGTGTAGCTCTTAAAAGCACTAGTACGAAAATTAACAATGGCTTTACCACACTATATGGCTAAACTGTGGTATTTGTGGTAAAACTATAATGAAATCATGGTTAATTTTCGTGAGGGAACATACCCTGGTGTATATATATATAACAAAATACCACGGTATTCCCAAAAAGTACATTAACAGAAAAGGACCAGAAAGTACCATGGTAACACCGCGGTAAAAATACCATGGTACTGCCGTCTCATACTGTCACTGTTGGATGGCACGGCTCTCTCTTACCCTCACAGATTTTGTCCAATCTCTGGCGTTTGACCTTGTGTTTGTCAATCAAAGCCATGGCAGCTCTCCTCTGCTGGTCTACTGGTCACGGAGCTTAGCAACAGGAAACTACAGCCCCCAGAATCCTCCAGTTGGCATAACGCCACCTGCACAGAGATACATGTATATGAACCACTGACATCATGACAGAGTTTAACCACAGGAGGGAGCCAGATAACATACCATCACAAGTCACTTCAGGTGTGACTGAAGAAATAATAACCAAGAACAAACTCTGTGTACTTCAATTCATCAGTCACAATTATTGAGGCCGGTTCGACTTAATTCAGCCGTGTGCTGACTGATCGCTGTTAGTCTCATCATATAATTGTCTCATGGCAATTATTTGACATAATCTCAATTATTTCAGACAACCGCAATTATTGGAAATCCTTAGAAAACAAGGCTGATCTGCAGCATTTCACATCCACACTCCTTGATCTGCACCCACTGTTACGTTCGAGTGACATTTCTTCGCTTTAAATTGTATCGGATCAGTATTCTTAGTGTTTCTGAGTTTTATAAAAGTGATTCCAGCTGTGCTGCATCTGCACAGCAAGACGTCATCTTCCTCACATCTCCGTTTTTTCTGTTAAACGGCCGTTTCTGTTAAGGTCACTCTAAAGGGAATGTTACTAGTTATTTACGGAATTTCACATTTGTTAATGCATCAGTATTTAATTCATTGAAGAAATAAATTGTAATTAATCGTTATAATTGTCAAAGCCTTCAAACAGACAATTATTTATTAGACAATTAATCGGCAATCAATCATCCTTTGTGACAGACAGCCCTACTAATGAGTCATGATGAGAAATACATCTGTCGGAGTAAAATAATAATGCGTCCATCAGAATGTATACTTAACGTGTTAGACTTAGTTTTATTTCTTTTCTAAGCAAGTGGGCGTACCATTTTCATCAAAAGAGACAAAAAACAAACTTTTAAAAAGATCATAAGGATCAGAATATTACAGTCACTAGAACACCTTGGCAACCTCACACCAGCAGGCATCACGGTGGCTGGGTTTTTTCTTCAGATAATGTATAAAGCATTTTTTGTTTTAATGAAAGTAATTTTTATTAAGTTATTCCCTTTCTGTTAAAAAGCCATGCCGGCTTTTATGAACCTAGGTTCATGGTGAAAGCCAGATTAAGCTATTCAAAAAACTCAAAATATCTTACACAGAACAACAAAATATTTTACAAGCAACTAAGCAAGAAACTTTAAAGGGACAGTTCACCCAAAAATAAATCATCATTTACTCAAGTTCCAAATCTCTATACATTTCTTTGCTATGATGGCACAGAGAAAGATGTTTCATACTTCTTGGCCACCATGACTACCAAAGTAAGTTAAAATGACAATGGTAGTAAAAAGTGTCCCAGTACTAAATGTTGTCCTACATTCTTCAAAATATCTTTCTCTGTGTTCATCAGAACGAAGACATTTATACAGATTTGTACATCAACTCTAGGGTGAGACAATGATCAAAGAGTTAACATTTTTGGGTACACTGTTCCTTTCAGACAAAATTTTGATTTACTTGGTTAAAAACCTTTTCAAAAGTATGAACTAGCGTTGTAGTCGAGACCACCTAGACAGAGACCAAGACAAGACCAAGACCAAGACCAAGACTTTGAGGGGCTGAGAACAAGAAAAGACCAGGATGATTGCAGGCCGCAAGACCAAGACCAGCACTCAAATTTAAACTCGAAGATTCATACAACACAAAAAAGTACCAATTACAGTATCATACGTTCCAAGCTTTCTTCTCTATTCAGCAGCAAAATTGTCACATAAATCAGACGATGCACCAGCAATTTAGTGATATTGCTGCAGTTTTGGTCTTGAAATAAAATCTTGAGACCACCCAGTCAGAGACCAAGACAAGACCACCATCAAAAAGTGGTCTTGAGACCGATCTGTAGACCAAGACCAAGGTTTACAATACTAGCATGAACTAAAACATGTCCCTCACAGTAGTTGATGTATTAAAGTCTCCAGTAAAATATGTTTAATATATAGACATTGGATTCTCACAAGATGAACACTTATTCCTGAGTAAGTATTGAGTGTTTGAAGGATTCTCAAACATTTCTGTCAAGTAATACAAGATGTGCTGACAAGGTAAAGTATATCACGTTACCATGTCACCTATATTATTTCAACTAGACTTTAAAGTCTAGCTCACAGGACTGCGCACAACTTCAAGCAGCTCAGATTTAGTGTTTAGCGTTTTGAAAATGTCCTTTTGAATCACAGAGCTCTGCAAGCGGGGCTGAAGGTCTTCCTCATTCAAAGCCGTGGCAGATCCCGAGCAGAGAAAGACACACACGCTGAGCCAAACTCACAGAGACACATCTCGCTTCAGTGATTTAAGCACTGGTGCCCTCACACTCAACCCCAGACCGATCCCAGCCCGCACGCACACACTCCAGAGTCCACTCGAGCATACTACAAAAACACGACTCAATTTCAACCATCCTGCTGAAGGACAAATATCGACTCTTTAGACATGAGAGAAGGCCGCAGGGGAGATGCGCGATCGTTTTTTATAAAGACTGTTTCATAACAGATCGTTTTCAATTTGCAATGCCGGCTTCCAGCGTTTATGAATCCTCGTCTCAACACATTTTCCTCATCTCGCCATCCTTGGATCCCGTACACAAGCGCAATGGCATTACCTTGGCCTTATTAACACAAACCTAAAGACATGAATGCTGGGTAATATAAAAGATCCGACCTGTTAGGGGGCAACAATAGCCGGCGCACTGATTCTGCGAGAGCTTTGGTGTCACAGGGGGAGGTGAAAGTGACACCGCCTCTTTTCCAGCTCTTTAACACCTCGTTCTCTGGCTTCTCATTAGAATCTAACAGCGTAACACACACGGTTTAATGTGTAACTCTGTCACTAGGAGCTTTCGGGGCTTATTGAACATCAAGTATGTCATTCATTGAGTTTACAAAAAACAAACATTGTCATAAAATGCTCGCTGAATAGGCACAGTCAGTGCACTCTGAAAAATAAAGATGTTAAATGTGTGTGTTTTTTGCAGTGATCCCACAGAACCATTTTTGCTCCCCCATTGAACCTTTCCGTGTTCATTTATTTCACACATTTTTGCATTCTGTATTCTTTTCCGGAAAACAGTTCCTTTTGTGCATCTGAAAGGTTGTTAAAGGCCGTCTGTAGGACCGTTCCACCTGACAAATAACCTTTTAGAAACCTTTTGAAGATTGTAGTTTACACTTTATATATCAGAAATACCTTTAATCTTTGAAGATGATGGATGATCCTAGATACACTGTACATTTTTACTCCCTATATGGAAAAAGGCCTGACTTATTAAACGGATAGGGAAAATAGGGGAAATAAAAATTCTGTCATCACGTATTCGCCCTGGTGTCTTTTGTGAAACACAAAAGAAGATATTTCGAGAAAGGTCTCTGTGGTTTTGTGTCCATCCATACAATAAAGGTCAATGGGGTTCAAGGTTGTTTGTTTATTGACATCCTATAAAAGATCTACTTTTGCATTCTGCAGACAAATGAAAGTCATACAGGTTTGGAATGACCCGAGGGTCGGTTAATGAAAGAACTTTCCCTTTAAATGAACAAGGTCATCCACTGTCACCTTGGCAACAGTCACTTCCTGTGACATGCACACTGGTGTTTGAGGTCAGAGGGAAAAAGGCAAAAACACAACCTGCTACTGAAGTCGTGAATAAAAAATCCAATGCAATTCTGACTTGATCTGCAATTCTCTTCTTTGATTAAAGTAGAAAAGATAAATATGTAATGACACTATGCATGGGCCGAATACCAGTTTCAAGGTATACCGAGGTTTCAAAGAGTCAAAATTAATTTTCTGTGATGCCATTTCAAAAGTATGAGCGGTGTTTACACAAATACATTCATTAATAAGTCATGTAGGGCCTAATATATTCTTCGTATTATATTTTTAAGCCTTTATTTTTTCCATGTCAAATATGTTCTATGAATGTTGTGTAAAAATAAAATGTATTTGAGTCCATTTGAAAAGTTGTTGTTTGTTTATGCAGATGTTTGAAAATAACACATTTTAGTGTTGCAACTGCACTAGCGTGAAACCGTGACACTTTTGTTAAAGGATATCATCAAAATCTCATACCGGAACATGCCTAAATGACAACCAACTAATTATCTAATGAAAATCATTCTAAAAGGTCGTCGGTCAGGTCATAAGTGGTTAGAGCTTGAGATGTAAATCTAGTTGTCATTTCTGCGATGCTGGGCATAAAAACACAGAACCACAAGCGACACAAAGACATCAGCTGTATACACTTCAAAGACTTGTGTGTTTTTAAAAGCACTCTTTTACTCAAGGCATGAATTACATCTGCTCCATTCACAAACCTGCTGCTTTGATTTGCCTGCACCTGTGTGTGTGTGTGTGTGTGTGTGTGTGTGTGTGTGTTTGTGTGTGTGTTATGACAGCCGCACCACTCTCCTTGATTGATGTTTGCGTGTGCCGCTCTCCATGTTTACCCTGCACAATAACTGCATTTTCACTGACCTCACTTAATTTCAATATTCATTGAATGTTATGCAAAACAGAGCTGTTATAGGAATGTTCTCATTATACGCTGCTTTGATACTCCGCGTCTGTGTTTCAAACTCTTCATTCACTTTTCATCTTGATTGACTCGAAACAAAAACTGTTAAGAACTTAAGACTTAAATTTAACAAAGTCAGAAAAAAGGAATTGTACTTGGCCTATGTAAACGAAGACAAGATTGGTAATTATGATATTTTAACGGCAACAATTTTTTTTCATGCAAAACACTACGGCCTGGTTTCACAGACAGGGCTTCAGGCTATTCCCAGAATGTTTGAGCTGTCTCAACTGAAAATAACTTGCAGTAACATATCGTAAAATATGTCAGTCCCACTGTTTTGTCTAAAGAAGCACACCGGTAATGTTTCTTTCCAAATCATTTTTATAAAAGACACTCAAATATCCTAATCCAACGAAGGCGTAGTCCTGGTTTAAACTAAGCCTTGTCTGTGAAACCGGTCCAATATATTATTATTTATTTAAAGATATATATTTAATCAAATGAGATTTGGTGGCTTAAGTATTAACTTCCAAAAGAAATATAAATAGTACTGTAAATAAATAAACAGATTTATTCTATATAGCCCACATACAAAAACAAACATAGTACTTACATTGATTTTAAAATGAAATATGACATCGCTGCCCACTAAATATTATTCAGACTTTATGCAACATGGCGTTCACTCTCAATGTTTTTTCTTTGAAAGTTCGGAGCGATTTGTTGAGGTGGCATTTTAAATATGCAGATAATTTCCTCCAGAGCACTCGCCTGTTGTGGCACTGAATAATTTCAAGCAATCACAAATAGTTTTTTTTTCACAGAGACCTTTCGAAATGCCAGCGCTCATCAGAACCGCCGTGCCGTTTCACTTCCTCTAATGCACATAAAGAGAGAAGACGAGCTTTAAATCAACCGCTGTAAAGTGTGTGAAACAAGCTAGAAGCTTATCGGAGGAGAGAACAGAGAGAGGGGCGCGCTGTTCGAGTGCGATAAACCCTCACGTCTTCATTTTTAAACATTGTTTTGCAGATAGGGCTGAGGTTTTAAATGATGTCATAGGCACTTGACCTCGCTCCCACGCTGGCTGGTCCATATCTCCTAACACATCACTTTCTTTATGACATGTCTTCTTCCTCCCTACTTATTAATATCTTGATTGCTTCTCCTTTGCAACAACGAGACTAAATGAAGAACAAATAGAAACTGGACAGTAACGTCTTGAGAAAAAAAGACCCCACTAATCTCGCCGTCTCACATGGTACTCGGAATACAACGACAAGAGCTGTTTTCAGAACTGCCAAGACGGCACCGCTCTGAGAAACGTGTCAGTCCCCGACTCCTTGTGTGTATGCCATTAACAACATGCGTGAGAGACCAATACTGATAAAGTTCAGTGAGCAAATCCTCAACAACTTAGACACATTTATCCCTTAAATTTGCTAACATTTCAACAGAAGCACAAACAGTCTTTATCAATCCTCAAAGACAACATTTCTTGAGCTTACCATAAGATGCTCATGTGTCAACCAGACGTGACGCTAATTGTAATATTATCATGTGTATCATTAACACAATATTAATGATCACAATTATTAGAATAATTCTCAAAACCGGTGTATTGCAAAACTTCTAAAACTCTCTCATTTGTTTTATGATCCTTGGCAAGAAATAAACACTGAGGCTCTTTAAATCTCGAAGACATCAGTTTAACATTTTAATTGCCTAACTAAACATGTTCAAATGGTTTTGTTCTTTTCGAACGTTTGTATAGTGTTAAAAACCGAAACAGGAAGTTTGTCAGGGCCAGCGTTGAATCAGTGAGGTTTACATTTTCCCAAGTGGTTTACACTTCAAATTTGAGCAGAATTATCTGAGACGAAGTTAATACTTCAGTAAGAAATAACTGAGGAGCGCCTGAAAGAGCAATAAAAGTTCTCCCCTGGGCCTCTCCGTCTGAGAGAGAAACCTCCTTCTTCGACAATGCCATCATCACTTGAAAATCGCTCCCACGCATCTATATCTTCTACTACAGCGTGACTTTCTTTCTCTGCCACTTCTCTTCCTCTCTGTCTATGACAGAAACCTTCACATTTACGACACAGAAAGAAGTGAACCTGACATTTGTAATTTGACTCTACAAACATGTGTGAACGCCTCGCTGATAGTCGTATTGATCTGTCAGGGCTATAATGAGCCAAGCACTCCGTCTCGACCCCTCGCGGTCACAGCACAATGAAGGGGCCCCTTTCCTCTCTGACCCCTCGCAACACATTGAACTCCATGACCCGGGTTTGACTCTCACTCTTGGGGACGAACTTTAATAATCTGGGGTGGACTGCTCACATCACCTCCCACGGTGCGGAACGGCGGTTCTTCCCAACAATTTCAGAATACAACAAAGATTTTACTAAATAAGCTATTTATTTTTTTCTTTTCTTTTTTAGACATCCGCCTCAGTCTGAGAACCGAAGATTAGAGACCGTTTGACTCTTATCTATCAGAGATAGCCCGTGACCCCACCTCACAAAGAAATGTCACAAGATCTATAAAGCTGTGAGAAACTCTCAATGTGGTGTAAACTAGGTGTCCACAATATCTCTGTATATGAGGCAACTCACATTTTTTATTATCCACAAATACAGGGAAGAAATAACATCGGGGCTATTTTTGTAATCGAAGCAGCTGTTCTTAAATCATTTCCAAGTCTGACATCGGAAGCAAATTCAAATTCATAACATGCGGTCTACCGTGTGTAAAATAGTTTACCTGCAGTAAGTCCTGTGCGTTATTCAAACCACTCTCTTCTGTTCCAACAATGACTTTTCTAGACAAAGACATATAAATCAAGCGTCAGCCGGCGTCTTGAGATCATGAAATCACCGTGCACCAGTATTCATTTTTACGGATTCATTGTTATTTCAGAGATTTGCTTTTTAACGCAACTAAAGGGCATACAAGTGAACCATACTGAATTGAATCAATCTTTTCTTGAAGACGTTTCATCCCGAGTCAGATTTTGAGTGACAGCTAAACACATCCAGAGATTCAAGCAAGCAGAGAATGATGGAAAGGTTGAATTCAGAAGCTTTGGACGGACGCCACGTTCCAATGTCATACCAATTACCTTCCAATAAGGTGATCTCTTACACATCCTCGCATCTTTCTAACTGCGAAGAAACCGCTGGAATACATCTCTACAATGTGCACAGAAGAGGTTTGCTCATATGTGTTCAAGTGTGAAACTGAAGAGTCGTCATTGCTCTTCGTCCTCAAGAGTCAGTCACCAAAATTCACATGACACTCATCCATCCGCTCGAAAACAAACAAATGTTTTCTCCGGACATGTTAGGAATGTCAATACATCTCTATGCACCTGTTAAAGAGTGGGACAGAATATCTGACTCAATCAAGCTGTTATCCTACTCTCTGGGAAAGATCAGGTGATCGCTCACATGTAACAGATTCATTAAATAATTTTTCAAATGAAAATTTTACTGACAATTTACTTGAAGCCTCTAGAAGTAAGATTGTTATATTCTAATAATGTTATCAGCATGAAGAAGAACAAAATAACCGTATCATTTAAAAAAAGCTAAATAAATGTTAGAAGATGTAACATGAGCAGGTGATGCTCTCATGCAAAAGTCACGAAGCACACTTCGAATATGACCAAGACTACACTAAATACAATAAATGTTTCCCTGCAACAAGTTTGCGTAGTGAATTGCTAGCTGCTCAGGGTTGCATTACTTTTATTAAATATTGTTGTCGATCATTTATGGTAATACTATGTCCCCCATTACCGTTTCTCCCAGACACCAATGAAAT